>JAQIXI010000770.1:0-18554 GCA_034700165.1 Galumnidae sp. Gr-Ori-00277 | reverse complement strand
CTCTCTCTCTCTCTCTCTCTCTCTCTCTCTGCCATTCCCTCATTTGCTATGAGTTTACTTCATCCCTATCTGAAGAGAGCATTAAAGAAATGCTGTCTTTTGTTATTACTTCATATTTTTGATTACGACTTCAATAAAATTACTGATATATTTGAATAGAGGGCTGAATATAATGTATTTGAATGCAAAATCAATGTAAGATTGTCTGCTGATATGCCTCAGAAATTGAAAGTATGCCTGAATTGGGCATAAGTAGTGGTATCAGCGCTGGTATGAAATGTTTTGCTTATATTGCATTACAATAGCCCTTCAATAATGATCTTCGCTAAGGAAGACCTGAGTTTAAGCTACGATAACAACAGAATATGCATTAGAAAAGTAGTGCTACGGAATAGACTTCTTTTTTGAGAGGGGTCTCTCTCTTTCTCTCTCTTTTGCTAAGTTCAGTCTTTATTATAACTACAAAAAGCTATGTCACAGATGTTGGCATTCCATCAAAAACATAATATAATAGAAAAACTTTTGTATTGAATTTTTGATAAAAATTAAAATAATCACTAAAATAAAGTTAATGACATTTTTCTTCATTTTTCTTATGAAAAATACAACAAAATTCAACAAAACTCAAGCATTTGATAGTTTTTAAAAAAATCTGATATTAAAGTGAAACTGAATATCAAATCAAACATAGATTTAAGTCATGTGTTTATGGTTTTAATTTTTTAATAAACTTTTCATTCAGTATTGAATCAAATCAAATATTGTATTTCATGTGAACGGAGAGCGCGCACTTTTATCGATGGCTGAGCGCTGGGATGTTTGGATACAGTCATGAGAAGCAGAGAAAGAGAGGGATGGAGAAAAGGATGGAGAGAGAGAGAGAGAGAGAGAGAGAGAGAGAGAGAGAGAGAGAGAGAGAGAGAGAGAGAGATGCGAAGATTGTATGACGCGATCATTGTATGTGTGATGTGATGTGCAGTCTTTTATGAAGAGTGTAGTGCACTACTGCTCTACTGCTGTACTGCAAAATTGGATCCGTTTATGCTCTGTATTCCTCTTTTTGCTCAGTCAGTGTTTGTGCGGACAATTCATGCATTCAGTTTTGATCGCAACAAAACAACGAATATTTTTAGTTTTCCTTTAGTTTCAACATTACTTCTAATGAAGTGTTACTTCAATGTAACCACTTTTGAAGTGCTGATCACTACTATTCCTCTGATTCAATGTGTTAATAGAGTTCAACTCTGAGATTACATTATATTATATGAAATAAACACTTCTTTATTAAGAGATCAGCCCTCAGTGATGACCCATAACTTAAACTTTTATTATTTTGTAGAAATTATTTTATATTTTATTAAATTACATTTAATTTGTTTTGAGAATTGACTTCATTTAATCGCTTAATATTAATGCTTTTATGGATTTTGTGTACATTAAGTAAAGAATTAAAATATTATCAAAACTTATTAAAACTATTGAGAACTTAAACTCATTTTATTTTAAATGATGTGAAGAATATTTTGAAAATTTGTTTAAAAGACTGATTTTGGTCATCGAATGAAGAAACATATGTGTTATAGTAGTGGTCATAGGAGTGGCCCTAACACTCAACTCCACAAAAGTCTTGAAACATTTGGTGAGTATTTGATATTTTGTCTCCAAATATAAATTAATGAATTGAGATAAAAGACGATCAGAAGTGCCATTAATTCTTAAAAAAATATTAGCTCTTAGTTTAAGATTAATTTGAGAGTCTCTTAATATTCATAGAGCTGTGCAACCAATTAAATACATACAATGTCTGCACATTTTCTATTAAAGTGTTTCAACAATATTTGCATATTTAGTCTTAAATTTAAAACTCATCTCCAATAGAGTAGCAAATGTTTAGCACACTTCCAAAGGCATGTTTTTATACTTAATCATAGAAAGAGTAACATGGTTAGATCCTATATGAAAATATGATTCAGAATCTGACAAGATGCAAAAGTTGCAAAGAAAACCCGTGGAATGGGATTAAAGGATAAAAACTTTTGTCCAATTTTTTACTTTAATTTTTGTTAATTTTCAACAAAACGAGAAATAAAACCCAAAAATTATAAACAAAATAAAAACATTGAATAACGAAATAACTCTTATAAGTCAAACGCTTTATATTTTGAACAATATTTCATACATTTCTTATTTACTATTTATAAAATATAAAAAAAAACTTTACAGGTACCCTAATGCGGTAACTCAAAAAATGTAAACCTTGCTTATTTTTAAGAATAAACTACCATGTTCAAAATTTTTGAAGGCTGTTTCAATGTTTATTATTAATGAGAAATAATGTAAAATAAAATTCAAGCGATGAATAAACTCATATAAAATTAGTGGAGATTTTATTATCAATTGTTTACTCTTTCTATGATTTAGTATAAAAACATCCCTTTTGTTAATAATATGGAATCATCTGATAGTTTGGTTATAAGAGACTCAACTGTTTTAATCATTTTAAAAGTTCATTAGAAGCAGTCATTAACTGATAGATTATGCGATCAGAAAACGCGTCAATTCGTGCAAAACTTTTTTCTTTTCTCGTCTGAAGTGAGCGTTAGTTTACTGTTCGCTCGTCTGTAAGATTGAGTTCTTTGTTCTGAACGAAGTGTTCCGTTATTTTGCAGTCTTTCTCAAAACATTGCATTTCTATGAAAAGCACAGCACAAACCGACTCAACTGTTCTATAGATCAAACACTTCTGTGACTAACATTAATTTTTGTCGGTTTTAATGCATTAGCAAATGGGAAGCCATTCGACAAAATGACTTTTGCTTACTTATAATTTTCATACATTGCTTACATTTGGTTCAATTTGGTATTCAGTGGCGGTTATCGGTTCCACTCATTATATTATCAATAGATTACAGCTCCCGACGGACACCACTATTGACTTTCATATAGAGAACTATTTATTTAAAGCAAATGACCACATATTTGATCAAACCTTCACTTTTGAGGTCTTTTGAGGTCTTTTGAGGTCTACTTTTTTAAAACTATTGAATTTCACAAAACATTGTTTTATTGCTTACATTCAATAACAATATATAGGCTTATATTTGTCAACAAAAAGGGCATTCAATTCAAAACTTTTACATAATTAAGTTATGAAACATTTATTTAAAATTTGCAGATATTAGTGGTTCGACACTAATATAATTGACTGAAATATGTGTTTCCAATTAAATTCATATCCAATTAATTTGAGTCAATGATTGCTTCAAAGAATTTATTATATTTTGGTTTTTATTAATTTAATATTTTTCTAAAATTAAGTTCGGATTAAATCAATTTATATAACTTTTATTTTTGATATGAAAGAACTTAAAGAATTTCAAACAAAATCGAAAGCGACTAAAAAATCGATTCTAATTTATCAGGAATTTAACTGAGGGCTCACTCTAGGGCTCAGTTAGAACAGGGATGTCAGTTGCAAAAGAAAATGTTTTGGATATGCATAACATAAGTGAGAGGTGAAGATCTAAAGAAAATATTAGAGTCATTTCTTTACTTAATTTTGAAAGCATTAGTCGTTATATAAAATGTTGTTTATCTCCACTTTTTTGCAATTTTTGGATTCCAATGGAAACCAAAAAAATAATGATTTTATGCTTTTAAGGAAATAAATCACTTAAGAAATATCATTTGGAATATGTTGGTCCCTATGAAAGCTCCTAGATCAAATAAGATTCTTATTTTACGATTCAAAACAGATTTTCAAATGGTTTTTATGCAAAAGAGATTCGAATCTTTGACTTAAGCCTTGAGGTTATATTAGAGGGAATTATCGCAGAAAAGACTATTTATCTTAAATATAATGTTCGGCGAAGTTTTGTTAGTTTTGGTGGTGTTCTCATCAAAATAAAGGAATTAAAAGTAGAGACAAATGATTTATGGCGTTCCCGACTTCAGCTATGAATGACTCGTTTAACCTTTTTGTGAGCGAAACAGAGCTTATCGTTTCAACTTTTGCACGACTGCACGACCGGCGCTCCAAATGGCGCTCCAAATCCATTTGATATTCGAATCCTCTTATACTTTGTTTGCTTCACTCAATGATTGAAAAGAGCTCTTCCTATACAACAGTCTCACTAACAAACAATTCTTGTGAGTTGTGAGCACTGCCTTCGTTTAGGATCTCATTCTATTGAAGTTAAAGTGTGAGCACTAAAATTTGACATTTCCTTTATTTCTGACAATATAGACCTGTAGTTACTTTCATGTAACTTAAAATTAAGCTAATATTATATTACTTGCTTAATTATTTACAAATATAGTGTCCATGCTAAAAATAGAATATAAATTTACTAAAAATTTAATAAATATTTCAGTAAATTTTAAATAAAAATTATTTCAAAAATATTTTATTTGAATATAAAAATTAAAAGTGATTTCAATATTATTTTAATGAAAAAATATATCAAACGATAAGTTTTTGAGTAAAACAATTATTTTAAGGCAAAACTCTTTTAATAAAAAAGGATTTCAATCTGTCGTTTGACAAACTCTTGAAATTCGAGGAGAAAAGTGGAAAGTTGAACATCTAATTGAAACCCTTATTTTGTTGTCCTGTGTCTCACGTAATTCAAGTATCAAAACTAATGTCAAGAGAGTCCACATTTTTTAAGCGATTCAAAGCTGACGGTTGACACAGACATCGGAAATATGTGTCTCAGAGACGCACCACTACTTCAGAAAAATTTTAGTCGTAATCACTGTTAATGAAGTGAAGTTTGTCTGTGAAGTCAATCCGTCAATACTATTATCGAAACCTTTAGGCGAATGAGATCTCATTTTGTTGACTACCATAACAAAGTTAAGAGTCTTTCAATTTGGCTCTGATTCTGATTGAGTCCAAAAGTGCATAACTTATGTGCTTTCATAAAACGCATATTTCCATCCCTTCCTTCCATCCTTTCTTATGAAATATCGTATAAATAAGGTTTGGGCGATGAATATAAGCAAAACAATTTGATGGTAACTCAACTATGAAGACAAGGATTCGCATCCAAATAACTTAAACATCATTTGCGACGCCAACCAAAATGTTTTCTATACACTAAACTGATGGCCATTTCATTCTCTTTATTTCACTCAAACTCTTATGTATTTGTAATTTAGATATTAAGGGCTAAAACAATGAGAACTTAAACTAAGAGGATCTAAACGATGATGTTTTACAGCACTTGACTTTCGATTGTATTCTTGCAAAACTCGGTTAC
Source organism: Galumnidae sp. Gr-Ori-00277 (assembly GCA_034700165.1). Lineage (NCBI taxonomy): Eukaryota > Metazoa > Arthropoda > Arachnida > Sarcoptiformes > Galumnidae > Galumnidae sp. Gr-Ori-00277. The sequence continues at coordinate 13,290 of JAQIXI010000770.1, read as the reverse complement.
ACTGTATATACGGTTCGCAAATATTTATGTAAGCGATCAGAACATAACTCATTTGTTTCCTCTTCTCTTCTTTTTTAAAACGTCGTTCGCTTCACATTTCCAGTGAATTGAGAGCTCAAAGAAGAGAGAATTGGAGTAAACCGTTTGGAACTGTTGTGAACTTTTCTAAAATATTTGTTTCGTTCTTTATTTTATTACTTCAAACTCGATGTCTGAATATAGTTATCGATTGTATTCCCAAAAGAATTGTTATAAAAACAAAAGTCTTCCAATTTAGGCATTTAGACCATAAGATTCAAAGTGAAGTCATTCCCTCTCTATTCTCTCTCTATTAACTTATATTTCCTCTCATATATGAGACAACAGAAATGGGAAACACAATCGTCAGTATTGGATGCAATACATTGCAATTCAATGCATTCATTTCAATCTCTTGAGGGTATTATACTCTTGAGTTTATACCGTTTATAAAGTGACAGATTTTGGATGAAAAACGCAGAACTCATATATTGTTAGCGTTTTATTTATTAACGATCGTTAACTCTTTCCATCTATTTATTGATCCCTTTGTTTGCCATACTTTTCAGACTGTGTCTCATCATTGAAGATACTATTGGTTTGTTTCATATCACTAACCATTTCATTGACACAAACAATCGCCACTTCATCTGAAAACTCAACAAATAATCTCTTTTTTAAAGTAAAACCAAAAGACATAGAAGTGATTGAAGGTAACAAACCTGTGACTCAACACCTGTTCCTTAGATTAATCTAATCAAACGCTTTATTTACTTTCTATTAGGAGATGACGCAGAACTCCAGTGTCAAATTAGTCGTGATTATGGTATTAGCTCTGTCCAGGCAAAAGTACAGTGGGCCAAAGACGGATTTCTCCTGGGTAAGTTTTCTAATAATTTATTTATTTATTAATAATTAAATTATTTATAAAATAAAAATTAAAATAAAATGTTTTCATTCGGAAATTCAAACGGAAATTATTTTGAGAAATATTTCTTAGATTTAATGAAAAGAGTGAGTCCTTCAGAGAGACTGTATATCAGACCCGATTCCAAAACCTTTCCTCAAACAGCTTTGAGTACAATGAAGACACTAATTTTTTTATGCAAAATTGCTTAATAAAATGGTCTTGGTATCTTTAGAAAGCTTGAGATTTATAGAATTGACGTAAAATTATTATCGATTAAATTCCATCTGTTTCAGTAAAATTCGACTAGGTAAAATTAGGATTTAAAATAAGATAAATTTTGAACAAAATTTGAATTAATGATCAAAATAGACTGAAAATCGTTGGTCCGAATTGGGTTCCAATAGTTTAAATGTCCGAAAATTTTAACAAAAGAGTGAATACAATTTATAAAATTCAATTTTAAAGACAATAACTTGATATTAAAAATAGGGTTATTTTATGTGTTTTAAAATTTCAAATTTCTTCGTTAAGAGGGATTTGGAAATACCTCCTTTGGCTATTCCACGATAATAATAGTAATTACTTATCATACATAACAATAAAGATGTAAACATTTTAAGTACTAAAAGTGTAACAATAAAATTGATGTCTATATTTGTATTGAATCACATATTGAATATATTTTTAGAATTCGATTTGCCTTTAAAGACACTTCACTGCACGACGCGAGAGAGAGGGAGAGAGAGAGAGAGAGTCTTAACATTTGATTCTGTTTTAATGAAACATTTTTAAGTGAAGGGTTGGAAAAGAATATTTTTATTGAGTTTTATTGATTTGATGAACGAATATTTCATTAAATAATTTATCGTTCATTTAAGTCAACGATTTTCAGATAAATTTAATTAAAGTAAACATAATTTTGAGAACCAATGGTTTGCATCCAAACCACAGTTCAAAAGACTATTAATTAATTTTTGATGGTTTGGAAGACAGAAAATCTTTATCGAGTTTTGCTTCAATTAAACTATTGTAAATCAGTTTTTAACAAGGGTATTTACCATATTTATCCTAGAAAGTTACCATGTAAATTTACATAATAAAGGATTTTTAAAATTGAAATTACTTGTTTTAAATTTTATAGTTTTACTAAGAGTACATTTAAAATAAATTTTGATTTTGACGAACAAAATATTTTTAAAAAATGTTTTCATTCATTTTAGATATTCATTAGAAGTCATTAAATAAAGAAAGTTTTCAACATTTTTTGTGACAATAATTTACATAAATCTAAAAATAAATTCGAGGACATTTAAATATTACTAATATTATTTGTATAATAACAGTAAACTTGGTAATGAACTTTCGGCCAGTAAACTACAACAATTAAAATTACAAAGGTGACATTTTATTGAAATTATTAAAAGTTAATCATAATTTATACTATGATTGGACTAAACTTTTAATCATTGAATACCCCTCTGAGCTTCTCTGACAAATTGAAATTTTGTTAAGTTTGCAAATGGATTGACATTTGATCCACGGATTGACTCGATTTTCCTTAAGAAAAAATTTTAGTTTTAGAAATCAAAGTCTAGTGAATGAGATTTGAAACAAAATATCACATTATTTATCCATTTGTTCGCTCCACTGAAGATATTGAGCTCTAAAGCTATTCTACAATTTAGACACAAATTCAGAGACTTTGGAAGAATCCCTTATATTTTTCAAAGAATTAAATTAACAGAAAAGGATTGCCATAAAATATGGCCAAAAATATTTTCAATTATAGCGACATTAAAGACATCTGAATTATAAATACTATTTATAAGACAGTGAATACTATTCTATAAGTTTTACATCTGTTTACTAATTTTCATTTTAAGATCTAAAAAGTGTTTATCGCTATTTATATATTCAATTTAACTCAAATTTGATAATTTTTGTAATAATATGAAGTATTTGAAATAACCCTGAATAAATTATTATGAGTTTGAATCAAAACTAAAGGCCATATAAATAGAACTGGATTTTGATTGTTTCGACATTTTGTCGTCTTTTGATTGCTATAGTTTAGGTTTCGGTGATATTTTTTTTTGAAAAGAAGGCAAACATTGAATTAATGAACTGTTCGTCAAAATGAATGATTATTAGTGAAGTCCCGCAACACACAGTTTCCCCAAAATAGCACTGTTTAAGAGTTATTGTTTTTTGAGTAATTATTCTTAAGACCATATATTCTAATAGATTTCTAACCACTTCTGACTTGTGTTACGCCTTTTCGGCCAATAAATTGAAAAAAAGGTTAAAAATGAATGGATTTATTGACATTTAATTGTTTTTCAGTCATTACTCACTGGAAATGCGACACAAAATTTCAAAAACTACCATAAATTGTATTGAGATTATATAGAAGGGATGGTTTTAAACTCGAATACAATAAACTATAGTTTTCTTTGAATTCTTTGTATATTCGAATCATTAATTTTTCGCTGTTTTCACAAAAATCAAAGATTCATAGAATTGGGGCAACCATTTAAGAAATGATAGCATTTATAAAAGAATCGATTATTAATTGAGTCGGAAATAGAAATTTCAGTCTCTTTTCAAATGAAAACTATTTTATATATTTTGATGTTTGCATTACATTTATATAAAATATCCTTATATTTATAGTTATGTCATTTACTTCATTCTCTTTATTTAAATGAAAAGCCATTTGTAGTTATGAATTATATCTCTATTTTAGAGCTAAGTTGAGCTCAATTTAATTCAATACTGAATTATATATTCTTAATATTGAATTGAAATTCTTTAATAACTTTAAGTGAGTTCTTAGCAATCAATTACTAAAAAGAATATTGGATTTGAGGGGTTTGAGGGGTTTGAGGGGTGGCCCACATTCTTATAAAAAGTGACACAATTATTGCCAGACATTTAATATGAGAGAAATGAGTGCAAAAAATTATGTTTTATTTTTTGATGGCATCTGCACTCGCCATAAGTGCCCAACAAATGTAATTTAAGACAGCAGTCGATATCTTAGTCTTCGGTTAAAGTGTCTGATTTTGTCCGCATTTTGTGAAAATCTATTTTACTTTTCACTAACAGTAAAGCAATAGTTGAGTAAAATAATGTTTGAAATAGTCGTCTGTCGAGTGCGTGACAGCGTTTAGTTGTGCATCACTTCACTACTATTTCTCTTTGAATTAGATATGAGTTTTTCTGTGGAGATATCATATAAAAGCTAATATTGAGGTTATAATAGGAGTTACAAAAGAGTCAGTTCTATGACTTTAACCTCATTTTAAAGACAAAAAATGCACAAAACTATTCAAATATTATATTTAATGCGAACACAAATTTTCATTACATTAATGTCTTTCACTTCTTTAGAAATGAACTAAAAGTTAGTCATATTTCTTCGAGACTCTAAAATTTGCTAAAATATTTCAAAAATTGTATTACGATTTAAGAATAGTTTTGAATTTTCTATAAATTTGGTACAAAAAGTAATTAATTAATCAATGAATCAAATTTTCTATTTTTTTTATAATATTCAATATTATTAATAATTTCCTTTAAGGCATTGATAGCACTAATAAATCAAAACAATTTTGGGCTAAAAAAAGAAACAAATTTACTCAGAAGATATTGAGAGAACTTCAATCATTGATAAATTTGCTTTTTTAACAATTTTTCTAAATAAACTTAAGGTCACTTAAAAACGATTTTTAAAACCTATAAATAACTCAAATTAACATTCGTTTTATAAAAATGCTATTTTCGCTGATAAATGGTTTTTACTTTTAAACAATTATTATATTTGACTTTTGTTGGGCACTAAACAAATAAATCAATTTAATCAGTTTTTTTAAGTAATATAGAAAAAATAAAGTGAAAGCCCTCGCAATTCATGTTATTCTGTTTTCTTTTATTAGAATCAAAAGTTTTATTTAAACTTCAAAAACAAAATGACACCCTTTATCACTTCGAGGATTGTTATTTGAATGTCCACGATTTTCATTTGATTTTTGTTGTAAATAAGTTTTCAAAGCAAGCATTGGTTTAATTCGAAACATTATAATTAGAAAAAAAAATCTATAAATTTTTAATTTTTATATATTATTTTTATATATTTTAATATTTTTCACTACAATTTTTATTTAAAATTGAAGTAAATTTATATTTTGATATAAGAGTATTTGATAGCTTTTAAGATAAGATCTTGAGATCAAATCCAAAATCACTATTTATTGGAGTAAATTATTAATAATTCATAAATACTCGAAATAATTAGTGTTTAGTGTAAAAACAGTGAATTATTGAAAAGATTTATAGAAATTAAGTGAAAAGAAAAATACCCATAAAGTATAGCATTTCTTTTGTTAATAAAGAAATTTACTCTTTATTTTCAAAGAATTTCAATGATGTGCTGAATTCACATTAGAGATGAATAAGTAATTGAGTGATGAGTTTCAAAAAATAATAATTTTAAAATGAACATAAAATTTATAGTTTTTCAAAAGTTGTACCCAGCAAATTGCAACAATATCATTGTGAGATTTAAAATAAAACATGAAAGGACAAAATGAAAAAAATTAAAATAATAAAATTGATACAATGGATTTTTAAAAAAAATTAATATTACAAGGGAATATTCTCTACCTGGTCAGAAAATTCCATAAAATGAATTAAAAATGTAATTAACTAAATGTATATTTCCTCGATAATCAAAATAAAGATTGTATTTAAGATTGAATGCTTTCAATACAAAGAATCTGTTCTGAAATCCTGAGAATCATAGGATTGAGTCAACTATTGAAGTGAAAAACTAAATGAAAGCAATTAGTGAGACATCATTTGTTTGCACTGTTTTTCAGGAAATTTCAGAAGAAAAAGAGCCAAATATTGATTAGTTTTTTGTAACAAAAGTAATAAAAGAACGAATAACTCATATAAATACAGAATAATGAAAGTATATAACCGTTTAGATAAGAATGAGTCTAACCTTTATTTGATAACTCAACGAATTCTGATTCATTGCTTTTCGTCTACTTTTTGTTTCTCCTTTTCTTCTCATTTTATTCACTTCTTTTGAAATATTGAAAATCGATTCCATTTTCTTTGAATCGATATTTGAATTTAAATAATTATTAAATATTTTTTTTACTTTTTTTCTTAAGTAATACTGATTTCAAGTTTGGAATCACATTTCAAAACACATTTTAACGAATGTTTGTATTAATGATTTTAAAACTCAAAAATGCTTTCATGAATGCTCTCAAAACACATGATTTTTCCATTTTTCAAAATCAAAACATCGTTTATAAAGAAGTGAAAAATCCTTTTCTACTAAAGTATTGAAATTTATTTCTTTGAAAAGTAGTTTTCAGACAAATAGATAAACAGTTTTAAAATAAAATAAGTATTCAAACAGAATATAATATGTGAGACCTCTCAGACCTCTCACAAGTATAGATGTATTTGAAAGGAAAACAACAAAAAACAAAACTAAATCTAATTGTGTTTAGTATTCAAAACATTCGCCAATTGGAGTGAAAACAGCATTAAATTAATGTTAGAGATAGTGATGCCAACTATCCTTTCTCTCATTTTCTCGTTTTTTATATTCTTGAAGATAGAAACCAAATATAAGTTTAGAGTACAGTCTCTGTAAGTCTGTGTTATTTGCATTGTATTCAAGTGAATGTGTGAATGACGACCAATAATATTATTCTCCATTAATTGAACGGTGTTTCGGTGTTTCACTAATTAATGTCGAATCCCCTGTCGCTCATCACAACATTTATACAATTCTTAAGACATACACAATTGAAAAACTGATTGTCTCCATATTAACTATTTGTGATAAGAGTGCGATCGACCAAATCCTTTAAGTATTTAAACAGGAATATATGAGTGAAATAAAGTATATTATTATTACTATTACTATAACTATTATTATTATTATTAGAACATTTGCCAAATGATTACAATATTTTGTTATAAATGAAATTGTTTTATATGAAGTCTAACAATAATATAATGTTTTCAGTTCTCTTCGATAATTGAGTATCACATTAATGATGTATAGTTTGAAATTGTGCCGAAATGCAGTGCCAGTTGAATGACCAGTACCACACTAGTGTCATACTAATGCCACACTAGTCTGGCACTGGCAGGCATTGGAGCGCAATAGTCGCGACCATAAATTATACATAAAATTGACCCAAACTCTTATGTCATTTCAATCAATTTCTGTTAAAAACGGCTAATCATTGGACAAAGTGTTCATCATTTGGAGAGAAAAACAATTTCTTGTGCTTTATTTAAGTAGAGGTCAATACTAAATGTATGTCTGTTTCTACACAACAAAGTAAACAAAAGTCCTCTTTTTAGACGATTGAATTGAAGCACAATTTGTCACTTAAACAACAGATATTTTTATAATAGAAAAGACTTTTAGTTCTTTTCTTCCCTTCCCTTCCCTTCAAACCACAGTTGTATTAATAAAACAAATCAAACGAATGAAACCAAACAAAACTATTTTTCTCTCAAACTATAGTCCGTCGTTAATAAATTGTGAGTTTCTATTAAAAAGGAAAATAAGACTCGGATGCCATCCCTTTGAAATGGCGTTTTGATGTCAACAACTATTGACTTTCGGATACACTTTTCTCTGTTTCTCTCAAATAATGAATAAAAAAAGAATCGAATAATTAAATGAAATACTATTTCCAACCCTTATTTGAAAGCATTTCAAATATTAGACAATATTTAATCTTTTAAGACATAAGAGACAAACGAAACACAAATCTTAAGGGATAAGCAATCGATCAAAACATATATAAACATTAATAAAACATATCCTAATAAGTCTCACCAAAGTTTACTAGACACAATTCTAAGAACAAAATACACTTGATATACATTGGCGTTTTATAATGATCATGGTCTCTTATTTAGCTTTGCTAGATTCAAGCTTTGCTTGTAATATTGACTCATTCAAAATTATCTTGGTATAAAACTTTAAATCCCTAATTTACCTAGCCTAGAAATTCAACAAACTAGAACAGATACTCATTGATCAAAAATAATACCATTTTAATCATTAAATAGATTCTAAATGGGCCAAGATCATTATAATACATCAATAACAATAAAGAATGCTCCTTTCTAAGTTTTAGAGTTTGCTTATAAACAGTTTTGGCCAAAGGGTTTGATTCGAGAGGATTTTGAGGGCAATTCCAAAAATTATAGAAATCATGTTTTTATACAAAAAAAACTAAGTTTTCGCTAATTGTTAATAATTTAGACTATTTTTAGCGTTTTTGGGTTTTTTGTCATTTATTTTATAATTTTTGACTTAAAAATAGCGAAATATTTTAGAATTTTAGCCCAAAAAACATTTGAAGACGATTTCTAGTCTTCAAAATTGGGCTTGGGAGTATTCTGGGAATATTCTGGGGGTATTGTGAAGGTATTTTGAGGGCATTTGTCATTTTATTTGTTATTATTTTAATAGTAAAGAAATTTACTGATTTCATAGATTTATTTGCATTTGTGACACATTGAATGACATTATTTTTAAAGTGGTTTCACTATTTTACAGGTTTTGATAGAATAATACCCGGATATAATCGTTACCTAATGATTGTTGACGAGGAAAAACTGATTTACAATTTAAGGATTCATAACACTCAGATCGACGACGAATCTGAGTTTGAATGTCAGAGTCAGATCGCACAGACATATGGCAGTAAACATGCCATCAGAGCATCAGCTCATCTCCATCTAATCGGTGAGTCCTTCCCTTTCACTCTTTATTATTGATTTTGGAAATTAGCCCTCACTTTATCTCACTTTATCTGAGCTTAAATAACATAAAATTTATATTTAATGTGATTTTATTTAACTAAAAGTGAGTGAATTTGTGTAAAAAGTGAACATTTATTGATTCATTTATTTAATATTTTAGATATTATATACGATTCAAGACTTAAATATAATAAAATAAAAGAAGAGATAAAAATATGTTATAATTAGAAATTCTAATTAGAATTTGGAAAATGTATTTCATATTTTCGTTAAATTAGAGTCAAATAATTGTATTCAATGTTGAAGTGAAGTCTCAGAGAGTTATTAATTAATACTTAATTACTTTAAGTGAATCGCATTCGAAACGAAAAGAGTGTTTTCAACTCTCAGTTGAATATCGTAGACATTTGTCGACATAACTCATATTCTGCTCCAACAGACAAGAGATAAATATCACATCACTTTAATTATAGGCTTTCGGCCATTTCGTCAAAATTCAAATTAAATTCTTTATTTTTGGTCAAAGCGTTTAACAAATAATTTACAATTAATAAACAAATTAAATGAATGAAAAATGGAAATTTTGATCTTGATAAATTCGTCTTTACTGTAGTTATATTTAATGTAATCTTAGTTTCCATTTTAATTTAAAGTTAGAATTTTGATATTTCCTTATTTATTTTCTTTTTCGCCTTTCACTGTACCTCGAGTCAGAATAATGCCCAAGGGAGAAAAATCAAATTCTTTATCACAAGTATTCCTCAATCAATCAATTCTTAGATTTAAAAAAAGAAAATTTTCTGCAGGAATTTTATATAGAATTGACATATACTTTAATGGAGTAAGGTATTTTTTTCATTTTTTTACAAACCTAATAGGAATTAATAAAATAAAAATTAGAATTTAATAAAATTTAAAAATCTTTTTATATGAAAATCCATTTTAAAAGTAATTCACTTAATTTAGAGAATCATAAAATAACTTAATATATGATTTTATAGATGATTAAACAAGTTCGTTTGGAAAATATCGATTGCATTTAAATATTTTTAATCAAAATTAAGTTTGAGATGAGTTTTAAGTAAAAAACATTTTCATTTGAAGCGATAAAACAGAAAACGTGTCGAGAATTTTCATTTATAAATAAAATAAAAGATTTGAAAACGAGAAGAGTTTTAAATTTATATAACTTCTGCTCTGATTTCTAAACTTTTATAGGTTTAGATCAGTGATGTTCAGTGGTGTCTAACCTGTAATAAACTCCATTTTTTTGTTTAAGTGGAATATTTATTATTTTTGTGATTTTTTTAACCTAAAAATAATTTTTTTAATAACATATTGTTTATTAAAATTATGAACTCATCAAATGTAAACAATTGGATAAATATAATATAATTTTTTATAATAATAATATTATATTAAATCATTTATAAAGAAAATACAGATTCTAATGCCTTAAACTTAATTATATTATTTTTACATAATTTAAATTCAAAATAAAACGTTTAAAAACAAAACCAAAATTAAGTCCAATTAAACATTTGAATGACTTTAACTTTAGTTTTTAATTTTTGTTTCGGAAAATAAAACTTGAATATTGCGACTAACAATTGGCATCACTGTTAGCATCACTGTTAGCATCACTGTTAGCATCACTGGTTAGGAAAACCTTATAGAAAAGCCTCATTAGGATAGGAATCGAAATAAATTTTCGTCATTTACTGGTCTAAAGCGCTCTACTCTTAAACCACATTTATATGAATTGATTTTGAATACTCACATCTCATTCAAAATAAATTGTATAATATAAAAGTATCTATGTCACTTTATAAATTTGAGTCATTCATAAAAGTTTAAATTTGTTTCAATCGATTTCATTAAAGAAAATATTATGTATTAAATATTCTTTCATCGAATTAAAAATGATTAGTGTTTTCAATGAATGCAAAGTAACTAAAATTTATTAAAAATAAAAACTAAGAAATCTTATCTCAAAAACAATTTATTTAATTTTAATGTAACGAAGAATAATAAATGAATTATTAAAGAAACAAATTTAATATTTTTAAAGAAATTTATCAAATATTATGAAATGTTAAAAATTTAAAATAAGAACACAATTCATAAACTAATATATTTTTCAATTTGTATAAAATGAGTTTAAGACACTTTAAAGCACTTCAATTATTCAAAAATAGGTTCAGTTTTGTCTAAATTTTAATAGTTTAACATTGAATGCAGTGTAGCATCGATTCAATTATTGTATTTAATTAGTATTAATAAATTAAATTAATTGTATTTAAGGATTGAGTAATTAGAATTATTAGCATGTTGCTTTGATTTTAGATCTAATCAGAGTTGTTGTTGTAGTCAGAGATGTAAAACTTTCATATAAATGATGAAAAGTGCGATCCTTTTGACGAGTAGTTGTGTTTAAGAGCTTTGTCTCATTATTTTTAATATAATTCATTTGAAGCGTATATTAACATAAACTTATCGTTAACTCTATTTGACTGAATTTCAAAGAGTATTTCAGAGATAAAAGTTTTATCATATGAGAAGCTTTTTAAGAAGAGGAGGGAATTAAAATTTAATATCATTAGTGGCAAAGAATTTGTTGAGAAAATCTTTTTATACTTTTTTAGTCTCACTCTTCAAAAGTGAAAAAATGTCACATTTTTGTGATTAATTTGTTGGCAAAAGAGATAAAAATAATTATAATTGTCTTCAATTTGTAATCGGATGCCAAAAGTTCTATAGTTTAATGAATTAATAAAAATTCATTATTATATCATTATTATTATGGCTATTGTTTAGACTAATAATTATGTGAAACTCATTCAAAACAATAGAATATAAGAGTTTACATCATATTTATGCGAAACACTATTCCAAGGATTGTGTCAAAAATAGTGTTTTGCAAATAAGGGAAATCTTTTATTGACATTTACTTCAAAACAATTGATTTATTTGAGAATGTCTTCAATTTTAATATTTTGTCGGATTTGAGACATTTGAAAACCACAACAAAACTATTCATAAGATTTTGTTATGTTTTGATTTATTCGGTTATTCAATGAAAAGTTGGTTCCGTTTCCCACAAAATAAAAAAATGTTTTCTCAAAACCTATTAATTTAATATTGGCTTATATTTTGTCGTTTTTTGAAATACCAGTTCCACCGAAGTCTCTGACAATTAATGGCTCGAAATCAATTGAAGGGCCAACAAATCCAACGCATTCTTCTGTTTCTCATTCATCCAATATTTTTATAGCTGAGGCAAAAGAGGGGGAAAAAATAGTATTGATTTGTTCGGCGTCTCATTCAAAACCTCCGCCAAAATTGAAATGGTTTCGCAAAAACACGGAATTATTGTCCGGTAAATAAAATAGATCTGAAGAAAGCGAATGAACTCTAAATAGATTTTTGTGAGAATTGGCTGAGACTTGACTGAGGCTTAACTTTTGTTATGTTTTATTCGTTTCAGAGGCGGCCAAGACTTTTGTTAACAAATCACTGGTCAATAACCGACATATTCTCTATACAATTGACAGTTTTCTCACACTTTACCCTAAATCTGAAGAAGAATACAAATGTGTAGCCGAACATCCGGGTCTGTCAAAACCATTGAGAGCTACTGTATTAATAAATATATTTAAGGCGCCCAACACTCCTCTCATAGAGGGATACAAAGACGGAGATATTCTTAATTTTCATGAAAAAATTACACTTAAGTGCAGTTCGTCCAATGGTTATCCGCCCCCTTCTCTTATTTGGCTCAGAAATGGTATAGAAGTGGATCGCAGTTATATAATCGGCACTAGAAATGAAGTGATTAACACTTTGACTCTTGTGGTGACCGCAGCCGAAAACTTGGCTCAGTATACATGTCAGGCATCGAATCTCTTGACTCCCATCCCATTAACACAAACCGTTACACTCAGTGTCTTATGTGAGTATTCATCGATAGCACATCCTTTACTACAATTACATAAATATTATCTACTCTTCAGTTCTTCCAACAAAGATATCTATTGACGGTCCAAATGAAGTGCCATTACTTGAACCCAAAGGTACCCCTTTCTCATTGAGACATAACTTTACAACTGATCATTAGTACTGTTTTGCAAAATAAGACTCATTTTATAATTAAAATAACAAATTATCGCAAATATTATTAATAATTAGTCGAAACTAATTTAAACAAAATATTGAATATAAGATAAAACTCTTAATTAGGAAAAGAGATTAAAATTTTAATAATAATAAAAATAGTAATAATAAAAATGTTATAATAATATACATACAGTATATGTATGTATAGTTATTTATAATAAGTTTTTCACTACATTTACGAAGTGATATGTAGTATATGTATTTGTTTTTCACCCACACACCCACCCACCCACCCGCCCACCCGCCCACCCCCCCCGCTTTTTGCTTCCAACGGATATTTGCAGAGATTAACGGGTAATATATGGCCTTTTATTAGTAATGGAGGGTATAAGGAGGCCTTTTACTAGTAACGGGGAAATGTTTCTCTG
>JAQIXI010000769.1:0-18563 GCA_034700165.1 Galumnidae sp. Gr-Ori-00277 | reverse complement strand
CTTTCTATTGATGTAAAACTTGTGAAGCAATACATTTGGCAAAACTGAGTCATTCCTAAACATATCCCTTTGACTTAAGTCCGGCCCTTCAATAGATAATTCTCTGAAGAAATTCCTTTTTGTTATTTCACTCAATTTCTAATAAAAATAAATAAAAGGATTTAAAATATTGTAAATCAAAAGATATTTTAACCTGCAATTCCTGAATCTTTTCCTTGAAAATACCAAAACTAATGCAACGCTTTTTATAATTTCCAAACTCTGATAAAAATGTGTTGGAAATGAACTTTCGTTTGAGTAATAGATGTCTTCCCTTATTGTCAATCATATTGTAAATAAGGATCGGATCGATAACAAACACATTCACTGATAGTATATCTGAGAAACCATTGCCTTTGAGTCCAATTCTTTCCTTTGAAAAAAGGATAACTATTTATTATTATATATTCGATTTGAGTCAATTGTATACCTACCAAATAATTGAACTTGTTAATCGGATAAAAATTTGACCAAATTTGTGCTTGGTACTTATAAATAACGATGAGACTAATGAGAAATAATAAACACAAAGATTTAAAACCGCATTTATTCCTAGGTAAGGTTGTAAGAATACACATAATTTTTAAAATAGTCTAAGAACATTTAATTTTTGTCTAGTTTATTTAAATCTACAAATAGACCAAACTTATTTATGATATTACTTTAAATGAACATGTTTCCTTTTAAAACTATATATAAAATTTACATAAATTTAGAGTCCATTTGTAAACATATTTTTTAATTAATTAAATGAAGGGATACTCAGATTAACAAAACTATAACTAAATGTTGAAAATAGTTTAAAATTTGAGTTTAAATTTAAAAATGCTTTTATTGACAATTCTTATAATTTTTTAAGTTAGGTATGAGAGAACTGGTCAGTAGTAGTGGTCATTAATAATTTATTTAAATTAAAGATAATTTTGATTACTTTTATGGACATCACTGTTGATGTCATTCGATATTTTTAATGAAAACAGTATTATTCAAAGTGAGCCACAAATCAATGTTTTTATTTTTTTTTGAAGTTTATAAAAGCTATATAAATGTAGTAAAAAGAATTTGGGAAATTAGCTAGATTAAAGTTAAATGATACTTAAATGAATTCTTCAAATTATTATATAAGACATTAATTAATTGAATTTGTTTTCAATTATTTAAAATTATTTTACTAACTTTTATTATTAATAATTACTTAACAATATTAATATAAATAGTTTATGAAAACAATAGATATATAACTTATTTAATGTATTAAAACAAATACAGAATTCAGAAGATTTTCGATCTTTTATTCTGAGTAAAAATAAAACTTTTCTGTAATTTCATTCATTTATAGATGATTTATTTTTTTCAGGACTACTTTTTTATGACAAACACTAATTTTTATATGGGAATAATGTTTTTTTTTGTAGGCACTAATTATTAACCTAGTTAAATTCAATAATTTGATTATTTTTTCATTGTTTAGTTTTTTCATGTAATAGTTTTTATGACATATCTATGCTATTCGTGATATTTGAAAATAAATTTTGTTTTGTTTATTGAGTTTCGTTACCTTTTAATGAGAATTTGAAAATTAATGCAATGTTTTCATGAAAATATCAATTTTTTTTATTTAATTTAATAATAAAATGTCTAAAGTTCTCAAACTTTCAAATATGTTTTGCAATAAATTATTAATTTCTTAATAAAAATCAATTTTTCAATTATTGCATAATATTAATATCTAAGAGGTGTTCAGTGAATTTTCCATCCATTTTTTTTAACCTTTTTCTTGAACTATTGATCGCAGTTTAATGTAACTTGGATAGTTTTGTAGAGGGTATATTTATATTTATTTTTATAAGAAACAAAATAAATTTAAAGAATTTATTTCAATTAAAAAAAATACTAATAAACTTGTATTTACAAATCAAACGTTTAGGAGTGACTCAATTCATACAAATGTTAATCAAAAAAATTTCTTAAATTTAATATAATTTTTTAAATTTATATTATATTAGTATTTTAGGTTTCAATGAATTTAAACCCTTCTGTAAAATATTAACTAAAAATAGATTTTAATAAAAGTCTGAAATTTCAAAGTTTGAACATTTGGTGTCAAATATTAGAAAATCGATGTTTTTCAAGTTCTGCTAGAGCATTCGTCAAAATATGTTTTGGAGTGCACACTCTTTTAAAGGATAGTTTCTTAGAACTATGGACAGCTAACATATATTTCCCGACATAGTTTTGGTTTACTTTAAAGATAAAACTAAATTAAATATTTTTATCAATTGAAAGCCAGACCTCCAAAACGGGAGGTTTACTTACTTGTGTCGAGATAATTGAAAGCCACACTAATGACAATATAGACTCCCTGTTCCAGTATTTCACTACAGCCCACATAACTCCATATCTTTCTTTCGCTGTGTTTAACCAGTTTTCCCAAATGATTGCCATTCAATTCGAATACCATTAGACATATCTCGAGTGTATATTCATTCTTAGAATAAACACTTTCTTTCCTTCTTTGGTAGAGACCAAACTCTACTTCTGTTGTATCAAAAACGTTGACCTTAACTCCTGTCATATTCCGTATATCGTTTGATTTGTTTGGAAAGAAACATCTTATTCTCTCTTCACTCCAATCGGGTCTCACTTTACAGATGTCTATTGAGTGAATGTTTTTTAATAAATCACTGAATGATATCCTGAAATAGCCCTTAGAATCCATCACATCATTTGAAGAGTCGTGGTCACTGGAAGA
Organism: Galumnidae sp. Gr-Ori-00277; assembly: GCA_034700165.1. Classification (NCBI taxonomy): domain Eukaryota; kingdom Metazoa; phylum Arthropoda; class Arachnida; order Sarcoptiformes; family Galumnidae; species Galumnidae sp. Gr-Ori-00277. Next base: position 15,772 of record JAQIXI010000769.1, on the reverse strand, counting down.
GTCGTATCCCCAAGGATTGCACAATTGAACTGAACGCTCTCCATTTAGTGCTCCCTGCACACACGTTACAGAATAAGAATGACAACTATTGGAGCCAACAGTTAGAAACCCATTCATTTGTGCCCTGATAAGTTTCATCCAAATGAGTTCCACATCAAATGGCTCTTCCTTTGAATTTTCCTTTTTTAAGTATATCGTCTCACAGAAACTTCCAGTAAGTATTGAGAGGCCTTCATCTGCCTCTCCACCGTCCAGTGCTTCATAGCAGCCAAACATCTTGGCCACCGCCTTCTCTATTAAGGGAACCCAAAGCTGTCGGCGAACAGCTTTAGAGTAAACAAGTCATCCGTAATGGTCGCAGGGTAGTTTGTCGTCAATGCGTATTGTTATCCATTTGCCGTTTCGACAGAGCCTCACACGATAACAACCGTCAGTACTTATATGTCTTGTAATGAAAAGCCTCTCCACCAATTCGGGTCTCTGTGCCAACACTGCTATCGCTGATAAGAGCCAACAATCGCCGAGTTTTCCCTGTGATATGTCCCCAACCATTGGTGTTCGAAATACAGTCCTGGAACAGAATACTGACTCTCCGACGGATGGCGACACTTCTAGTACTGACAGTTCAACTCTAGACGACGAATGGGCAGTCGTTCCATACGAAGGCAATGAAACAGACGACTGATCTCTGATTGGATGAAGTATTGGCGCCGATTATAATCCCCTTATGGCCCGACTTCTGAATACAATAATTTTCATTTAAAAACTTTTTAATTACTTTTTTATAAAACATTTCATAATTCATTATTTTTATGTAATCGAAATAATACTCACTTTTTGTTAATTATTATAAGTTTACAAACAGTCGTTGTTTGGCTGTCATTGTGTGAAGACGTCGATTGACGTTCTTTTTGCCGAAATGGCGTTAATTTTACTTAAATTAGTTTAGATTTTGATTTTATTCTGTTTTAAAACTCATTAAAAACTTTTATTAATATGTTTTAGTATTTATTTCGCCGTTTTTATCCTTTTTTTAGTGTTTTTATCCTTTATTTTGTGCGACGATTGACTCCAGAAATGCTTTTACTTCTGCCGACGGCTTCACTTAAGACTAAAATAGTCTTAAGTGTCATATCATTAGTTTTCACGACATTCTTCGGCGACCATTTAAGGACTTCATTAGCAGCGAAATGGGTTTACGCGAACGACGGTATGTTAGACACCTTTTTAGGCCTTTGGCAGTGTCTCTCTTCGGCTCCCGGTCAGGAAGCCTACGCCCCCACCGGAGAGGGATACTGTTCCAATTGGTGGAGGCCTGCGCGGGTATCTGACCCGATATCTCTGGCAATCGGTTTGGATTTTGGGAAAATCAATGTTTGGGACGTCGTGTTGGGGTTTGGCGTCATTTCATCGTTTGTTGTCTTTTTGCTCGCATTGGTTTCAATGCTTAAACCGACGGTAAACGAAGACAAGTCTTCGTACAACGAACGCGCGCCAACACAGCCGACGATTTTCTTAAATAATGAATTGATTTATAATCGGCGGCGAAAACCTACAAAAAGAGAGAAAGAGTTACCAAAACTGAAGAAAATAAAGTTAGAAATACCCGACAATAGCTCTGATTCAGAGACAAACAAAGGTTGGGATGACTTCGTCTACAGAGGAATGGATTTAAATCCATTGAATGAGCGTCAAGACTGGGGGCGTAATCGACACACGACCGGCGATACTGAACGACTGTCCAACGATGGAAGCGTTACTCAAAGGTCACGTACAGGTGCTGTCGACCCACAAAATACATTGACGTCGGGAAGAGACGCGAGTCAGAGACCGTTTGTCACATTACCAGAGAGTAGTCGTCGAACATTTAATTTTGAAAATATCTTCAGTCGCGGAAGTGTTGGGTTTCAACCGCAGAATCAGTCCCCAAATGTAGCCGACGATCCCTATCAAAATCAAAGACAAGGGTTAGGCGAAAACATGTTTACAAGTACTTACCGAATGACACCACAACCGACGGTTAATACGCAAAGAGTTCTCACTTCGACTGTCAGTCGTCCGACAGCCGACCAAAATGTTGTCTTCGAGAGTCACGTCAATAGATATCGATCGCCATTAAATACCCAAACATTTTGTCAGAACAATACCGGCGGTCGTTTAGTTAGTGATAGAGCAGTGATCAGAGACACACAAACCAGTGCTCCACACAATGCCGGCGGTGCAGGCGATGAAAGGGGTCCACCCGAACGCCCACAAAGAGATGTGCCTCCAGCTAATAACGGGGGCGAAAATACTGAACAGATCCTCGACAAAGTGATGCAAATAAACCAAAACTGGATGGAACTCTTCAGCAGAACCGTCGGCACGCAACAGACCAAGAAGAAAGTGGAGGTACAGAAACCACAGATGTTCACTGGCTTCAGACCGGAGGCGCTCGACTTTCTCGAGGACTTTAAGGACGCGTCGACCAGAAATGGGTGGAACGAGAACGACATGATTGATATGGTCGGTCGTTATCTTGGAGACAGGGCCCGGATATGGTATAAGGGAAAGAAGTCGTCGCTAACGACGTGGCAATTATTCGAGGAGGCCTTCAAAAGAGAGTATATCCCCGAAGAGTGGGACGACACTCGCTTCCATCTGAACAACTCGTCTCAAATGATAAACGAAACGCCGACGGAGTTCGTCAATAGAGTGTTCTTAATCAGGAGTCGCATTGAGGAACACATACCCGACTCGACGATTGTCCGAATCATCAAAACTGGTCTCTTTGATAACCAGTATCGAGCAATGGTGGCGACGATCAACACTCTGCCGCAATTAGAGGCTCAAATTAAAGCCTTCGATCTCAGCAGAAGGAATCCACAGTTGCCTTACCATCCGAAGACACGTTTTCCACCAAAAGATCCGCCAATGCCTCCCGAAGAACCGCGAGAACGTCGGCCACAGCACAACGAACCACAAGCGCCGATACCAATGATGCCAGAAAGGCCACAGAATCAGAGGCCACGACAGACCGGCGGTTTTCAACCCATTTGCTTCATTTGTCAGGAGTTGGGGCATATCGCTCGACGGTGTCCACGAAGAAACGCCGATTCGCGAAGAGTCGATAGAGCCGGTGGGAACATCCAATTGACGGCGCCGGTAGAACCCGCTCCAGTCAACGATCCAAAACCAATGAAGACATTCGTTAAAGAAGTCCATACATCAGAAAACACTGAAAGGGAAGGAACACAAGAAATAGAATATGAATCGAATCCAAATTTTTTTAAAGTATTTAATAAAAGAAATGACAAAACATTTTACCAGAAGAATAAAAAGTCAATAGAAGAGGAGAATAAGAGAACGCTCAACGATATTCTCACGCATATGGCAGCCAACGGCGAACAGTCAGTCCGACCAAAACAGAGACCGGCCGAAAGTACAGCCACAGCCGCAGTCGCCGCAAAACCTGAGGCTGACATCGATATTGCTTTAATGGACGACGGAATACATAATAACAATGAACTCGTCATTTGGACGGCACGACCAGATCCGCCGCGACCGGACCTCTTCTTCAATAAGGGATTTGCGAGAACGCCGATAATCAAAGGACTTATAAATAAGTCAGTGATTGCAGAGATCCTATTGGATACGGGAGCGACGGTATCTGCAATTAACCAGACATTCCTCGGGTTTTTGCAAAACATGAAAACCTATGAAGTGAATGGATTTAAATGTGAAACGTTTAGCGGCGAAACATTTGAACCCAAAACTTACGTCAGAGGAGTCTCAGTGACCATCAATGGCAAAGAAACCAAAGAAAATATGCTTCTCATTGAGCAATTAAATCCAGCCATCATTTTGGGCGCTTCAGCTCTTAATCGATTGAACGTCGATATTATGCCATCACTTTTTCATGTTTCGATGAGAGACGACCCCCATTACGGCGATGACTTGGTAATGGCAGAGCAATGGCAAAAGAAGTGGCCACTAAACGTGAAAAGAGAGGCGAACGTCGAATCACTGAGACTAAGGGAGGCCCAGGTCTACAAACCCGACGGTAAACTGTTTTTAGACGTCACCCGACAACATGAAGAACACCGCCGAGAACTCAAACAACTGAGTATTCCTCGCGAAGTGATACCGGAGTACAACATAATTGAAGAGGAAAGTCGTTGGCGACCGGCGGAAGTCTTAGAACAAGTAATGCTCCTCTCGTTTGTGTCGACAGTAGTGAAACTGGGAGTGGAAGGTCTCCAAAACGGCCTTTACTACGTTAAAGCCCACACATGGTATCCCAATTTCGAACTTCCACTTCAAGGGGTCGAAATAATTGACGGGAAATTCACAGTTGAGATAATTAACAGACTGTTAATCCCGGCTCTTCTAAAGAAAGGCTCGAATGTCGCACAAATTGTTGGCCACAGCCCTATACCTGACGACAGAAGAATAGAGTTTAACACCGAAGCGGCCCAAAGTTTTATGTCACCAATCATTGACGACTGTCCCACAGAACCCGAAACTGTTGCGTCGATTAAGATGTTCTTCAATAACACAGAAGACGACTATCGGCGAATCCAATACTATGACGGCGATGAAGAAATACCGCAATACAGAGACGACCCCATCTTTGAGTCGGCAGAAGAAGTCATTGACACAATTAATAATAAAGAAGAATATTTGACTCACTTTAAAATCGGGTCACATCTTGAAGACGACCAAAGACGACAAGTCGAGGAACTTCTCTGTGAATATAGAGACCGCTTTTATTTTCCCGGCGATGAGATCGGAAGTGTCGACATCTATGAGCACCACATTAATACCGGCGAACATAATCCCATACGAATTAAATATAGTCGCGTCGCGTATAAAGAACAGGATTTAGTCGAGGAAATGGTCAACACAATGCTGGCGCAAGGCGTCATCCAAGAGAGTGACTCTTCGTGGGGTTTTCCCATAGTTATTGTCAACAAAAGGGACGGCGGAAAGAGATTTTGTGTTGACTACCGGGAACTCAATAAAATCACGGCTCGCGATAACTTTCCGATGAACGACATTCAGGGAGGACTCGATTGTTTGGGCGGCGGTAACGACACGTTCTCCACACTCGACTGTTCAAACATGTTTTGGCACATCAATGTGTCCGCTGAGAGCCGTCCGAAGACAGCGTTTGTGACACACAAAGGTCTCTATGAATTTGTCCGAATGCCGTTCGGGTTAATGAATAGTCCCTCGAGTTGTTGCCGAGTGATGAACAGAATCTTCGGTAAAGAGAACCGCCGAATATTGTATTTATACGTCGATGACATCATCGTAATGTCGAAAGGATTTGACGCACAGATAGAGAGACTTAAAATAGTTTTTGACCGTTTGAGACAACACAACATTAAATTAAATCCGAAAAAGTGTCACTTTATTAAGAAAGAGGTCTCATATTTGGGGTTTTTGGTCGACGACAAACATATAAGACCAGATCCCGTCAGAGTCAAAGCTATCGAAAAGTTTAGGGAACCGACGACAGTAAAAGAGGTCCGACAGTTTTTGGGATTTACGGGATATTTCCGACGATTTTTCATGAATTATGCCGCGAAAGCAGAACCTCTAATACGTCTTTTGAGGAAAAAGTCGGTCCAATTCGAATGGGGAGCCGAACAACAGGAGGCCTTCGATTGGCTCAAAAATGGATTACTCTCAGCCCCAGTTTTGGTGCACTTTGACATCAAAAAGAGACACGAAGTGCATACCGACGCCTGCGGTTATGGAATCGGCGGACTTCTGGTACAATACAACGTCGATGGCTCACTGGACGGCTACGTCACAGCAGTGAGTAAAACACTGTCTGACGCACAGCGCAAGTATACAGTCACTGAAAAGGAAATGTTGGCTGTAGTCTACACTATCGAAAAGTTGAGGCCATACCTGTACTTACGTCACTTCTCTGTCGTCACTGACCACCACTCCATCTGTTTTTTGGTTAACAAAAAGAGCCCAAATTTACGACTCACTCGTTGGTCGTTATCGTTACGAAACTACGATTTTGACGTCGTTTACAAACAGGGCGTAAAACATACCGCACCCGATGCTCTTTCCAGACTCTGTCCTCTTAACAACACCACCGACGATGACACAGACGTCGGATACGCCAAAAACAGTCTTCAGCGGAGTAATGACAACTCTTTAGTGTTAGACTCTATTCGACAAATAGCCGGCGAACTCAAAGATGTGGACATCAAAAGAGAGCAAAGAGCCGATCCTCTCTGGAAACGATTCATCGACATTCACGAGAGCCCTCGACTGACAGATCGCTATAAAAAGAAATACGCGAAGAGATTCCACTTAATTGATGGCGTCTTATATCATTCGCCGCTCGTCAGAGGTTCTCATTATCGGCTCTGCGTTCCGGAAAATCTCAGGAATGTTGTGTTAAGAGTCAATCATGACTTACCGACCGCAGGACATATGGGAAGAGACAAAACTTATCTCAGAATCGCCACTAAATTTTTCTGGCCTCGAATGCACGAAGAAGTGGCCAAATATGTTAAGAACTGTCTCCGGTGTAAAGAGAGGAAGAATCTCAACAAAAGAAACGAAGGGAAGCCCTGCTATATAACCGTCGGTCGCAAACCGTTCCAAATTGTCTCCTGTGATATCGTCGGCCCAGTAGTCACCACTAAAAAGGGAAATAAATACATACTTACGATTAACGACACATTTACTAAATATTCGATCGCCGAACCCTTACCTGATTTAAAAGATATCACTGTTTGTGAAGCACTCTTCCGTCGTCTTATAGTTATCTTCGGATCGCCGGAAATCCTTATCACCGATAGAGGCACAAACTTTTGCTCCGAATGGGCCGAAGACTTCTATTTGATGTATGGTATCAAACATCACAAAACGCCGGCTTTCAGACCACAATCGAACGCTATCACTGAAAACTACAATAAGTATTTGGGAACCACTCTTTCGATTTTCACCGAAGATCAGGAATATTGGGACATATACTTACCGTATGTGGTCTTCGCTTACAATACGTCATCACATGACGTCACACAACACACGCCATACTATTTGGTCACCGGCAGCGAAGCGCGACTTCCATTTGAGGACGATTTGGGATACATTCCCTTTTCGTCGGAACCGACCGAAAGAGAACAACAAATTGAAAAATTAATTAAAATAAGAGAAGAAGTCTTAGAGAGAATAAAAACAAAACAAGAAAAAAGAATTATGAGACTCACCGACGAACAGAATTTACAAACGTATTCTCCCGGAGAACTAGTGATGTTAGAGAAAGTCGGTGTCGCCAAAACCAAAGCCGGAAAGTTTAAGGACCGGTGGTGGGGTCCGTATCGAATAGTTATGGCCGTCGGCTATAATAACTACAGAATCGCCACTTTGAAGAAACCGCACAAATACGACGAAATACATGTGAGACGTCTGAAGAAATACAATTCGTCAGAAGACGCGCCCAATTATCCGAACGACAACGAAATGCCGACTCTTACCCTACCATTAGAGGTCGAAAGTGTAAGTGACGCCGAAATGCCATTAATAGACAAAGAAGTCTTCAATACGGAACCAACAGAAGTCGATTTGGCCTCAAATGAAAGTTCTTCTGAAAGTGAAAGTGAAGTGGAAGACATTACTCCCACACAACCGCCGTTAGAACCATTAGAAAATGGAGTGAAAGTTGTTCTCATTAGAGGACAGAATCGCCGAAACATTTGGGGTCCATATATCGTAGTTAAAAGTAACATCCCTGGAATGGTAGCCGTTAAACTGTCGCCGACGTCAGAACAGAAGACATGGCTTTCGAGACAAGAGGTGACACTATATGTAGAGTCGATGAAAGTGACCAGACCTCAAGAGTCATGGCTGCCGACATACGCAGTCTCAGAATCAGAGTTGTCATCAGATGACCCACAAATCGATCCGCCGTTTAATAACACAAAACGTCACAAAAATCCATATCAACGGTATCTAAGGAGAGGAGTAAAAGTAATGGTAAGAAAGAGTGCCGTTTCCGAGAATTCTGTGTCCCATACAGAGTCGCTGATTGGCCCCTTCGTTGTGATGAGAACTCACTCACAGCACAGGGATGTATATGTGCTCAAAGTCAAGGCAAACAACTTTTGGCAAAACAAGATCTTTGCACACATTGAAGATATCGTCGTTTTTGATCCAAAATTACATCAGAAAAATGAGTCGTTAGACAACGAATTTAGAGATTCTTTTCGAATGACCACAACAATAGAAGCAATAAAAGAGTCGTCTGAAGAATTAGGTCAAGAGTCGAGTGATTTACCGCCGGTTAACAACTAAACACTAGTCACTAAAACTATGGTCAGCGCCTCTTTGACCTTAAATATGAGAAGAGATGTAAGTCTCACAAAAAGATAATCAAAATTTAATTTAAAGAAAAGTTAACGAAAAGATAATCAAAATTTAAAATAAAATTAAAAAGAATTCAATCAATAATTACTAAAAAAGGATTTCATCAAAAAAAAAGTTTTTCACATCTTCTCTATAAACTGTTTCTCACCCTTTACTCGATGGCGACCTTTGATGAGAGCCGCCGACACCTGAAAAAAAAAGAAAAACCAATTAATAAGATTTAGGAAAAATAGTCTACAAAAAGCTATACTTACCATCGATTAACACCAAAGCAGTCGACCACCAAAAAGAAGGGAAAAGTTTTAGCAAAAAGAAAGTAAAGACTTTTTCCCCCACTTTTCAAAACTTTCAAATTATGAAATTCACTTCAACTCATAAATTCAGTCGAATGTCAAACACCTAAAAACCAAATCTTTATTTATGTTTATGTGAAGAGAGAAAAACAAAAATTTCTATTTAATGCAAATTAACTAAAGTTCAGGATTTACGTCACGTGACTCACAGAGCAGCCAATCAGAACTTTCCGTTGACTCAATTCTCAACTTTTATAAACTCAAATAAATAGCGCATCACTTAAGCCGTCGATTCCCATACGAAAAGTCAATTTCGTTGATTGCGTTTCAAATTCAGTTAAAAACATTCGATATTTAAAACAGTTTTTCTTTTGTTTAATATTAGTTGCAGTGAATTAAAAGTGTTTTTAATAATGTCTTCAACTCTTAATGAAAACTTAATGACCAGCGATGACACTGAAGTCATCTTCAGTCTCACGAAGACATTTGAAGTGAAGATAAGACGTCTCAATGAGACCGTCGAACAACAAAAGGCTTTAATCAAAGAAATGGAAGGAATTAAAGAAAAGTTGACTCAAAAAGAAGAGGAAAACCTCTCTTTAATTGTAGAATCGGCTCAAAAGGAAGACTTATATCTTCAGGAAATGGAAAAGAATAAGAAAATGAGTGAAGAGATTAAAAGATTGAATAAAGAGATCGAAATTCTTCAGAAGAAGACAACCGACGGCTCCGGACAAATAAGTCATTTGGAATACAGACTCGAGTCTGTGATGGAAGCAAACGAAAGACAAATAGATATGTGTCTCAAAAAAATCGACGAATTGGAAGAAGAGGTCAAAAGTGCGAAAAAGTCTAACAAAGAATTGGACCGAAACCGACGACAACTCAATGATGAGCTCCAGAAGGCTCTGACGGAAATAGAAGAGCGCAGCTTTTGGGCACAAAAGGAATTTACACCACATCCAGCGCTGCCCCACATTCACAACTTCGAGCACTGGCGTGAGATTTACACAAATCTGCGGGACTTTAATCACCGCTATATTATGGAGTGGTCTTTGGCTGCCTTACATAAGGCACAGATTGACAGAAATGCAGCCGATATTTACTCAGCGGCGGCGGCGGGCGCTATAGATCTGCCCAAAGAGGAGGTATATGTAGTGGCGACTAACGGAAACGCACCGAAATTGGAAGAGCCCTCAAAGGAAAGAAATGTGAATGTCTTTAATGGTTATACCAACAAATATGTGACCATTAAAAGAGGTAAACATAACAAACTCGTGGACTTCTTTAAAGGAATTTATGCGAAAACGGGACTAAAAGGCGGAGAATATGATTTGGCGTTATTTGAGGTAAAACCTCTTAATATGTCTAAATATAGAGAAGGAGTGTCCGGAAAAAAGAACTTCTTGGCCGCAACGATGGATGACTGGCCGGTGACACCCTATTCGACGATTTGCATCCTTCCATCGCGTTATTCGATGCAAAAATTATTTCCATCGCAACACAAAATGGGCGTCGATTATACAAAAGGGCTTTTATTGAAAATAGTGGGGATAACATCAGTCCTTCCCCTGCGCGCGAACAGAATGGCGGCTAACAGACAGCCCAATCAGAAACGGGAAACTCTTGAAAGAGTTCTCCCATCGTATCAGAGACTAGAGAGCGCTAAACAGGCGCTGATTGAAAAACGACGACAATTACAAGAAGAGGGAAAGGATTTTCCAGAGCATGTCTTACGCCACCACTTCGGTACTGACTCAGAGGAATGGGTTTTGGATCAGATCGTGAGAGAAGGACTCCTCGATTTCGAAGACGAGGAACCGATTGTGGAATTTCCCTCTGACACAGAGGAAGAGGAAGAGTCTGATGAGTCACTATTAGGTGCTGTGGGCGGAGATAATGTGTCTGACGATTGGAACACCGAATATATGGCCGACTTTAAGCGTAATCCCGTATCAGAGGATTGGACCGACGCTTACCTTAATTTAGAGGAAAATAAAAACGAAGAAAATTCAGAAAATAAAAGCGACGAAAATAAAGACAACGAATGGACCGACGATTTTAAAAATAATAACAGTTCTGTAGTTATGTACGAAAAGGAAGTCACTTTCGGAGAGGTCCTCAAAGATCTGTTGGATAAGGAGAACCCCATAGTTCGCGAAGAACAACAACTAAAGGAAATACAGCGCATTCTCTACGAAAGAGGCGAACTATACGAATACATAAGAACAGAATCGAGAGATGCCGGCGGAAGGGTTGTGCGAGTAGACCAACGGCTCACACCAGTAGTCCGAAGTGGGGACCCCTTCGAGAATAACGGGGGAATGGAACAGAATACTGACTCTCCGACGGATGGCGACACTTCTAGTACTGACAGTTCAACTCTAGACGACGAATGGGCAGTCGTTCCATACGAAGGCAATGAAACAGACGACTGATCTCTGATTGGATGAAGTATTGGCGCCGATTATAATCCCCTTATGGCCCGACTTCTGAATACAATAATTTTCATTTAAAAACTTTTTAATTACTTTTTTATAAAACATTTCATAATTCATTATTTTTATGTAATCGAAATAATACTCACTTTTTGTTAATTATTATAAGTTTACAAACAGTCGTTGTTTGGCTGTCATTGTGTGAAGACGTCGATTGACGTTCTTTTTGCCGAAATGGCGTTAATTTTACTTAAATTAGTTTAGATTTTGATTTTATTCTGTTTTAAAACTCATTAAAAACTTTTATTAATATGTTTTAGTATTTATTTCGCCGTTTTTATCCTTTTTTTAGTGTTTTTATCCTTTATTTTGTGCGACGATTGACTCCAGAAATGCTTTTACTTCTGCCGACGGCTTCACTTAAGACTAAAATAGTCTTAAGTGTCATATCATTAGTTTTCACGACATTCTTCGGCGACCATTTAAGGACTTCATTAGCAGCGAAATGGGTTTACGCGAACGACGGTATGTTAGACACCTTTTTAGGCCTTTGGCAGTGTCTCTCTTCGGCTCCCGGTCAGGAAGCCTACGCCCCCACCGGAGAGGGATACTGTTCCAGTCCACTCAACCATTGATCCCTCGCCATCTCTGATCTGATTGGGTCGAAGCCACGGATAGAAACGATTTTCGCTCAATTCTGGAATAAAGTACAGCGATTTAGGGATCGGAGGGAAGGAGTCATCTATGAACTTGTCTTTCTTTGAACGACAGTATCTGATAATATGCTTCCATTGTTTGTGAGCCTCCCGTTTCTTATACTTTTGGTTGTAAGTCGACATCCGGTTAATAGAAATTCACTGCTATTAATGGACACCACTTTTAACTTAAGTATATTAAGTGTTGTTTACTGACTAGTAATGAAAGAATGATATAAATGTTATTTTTCACTCTTTTTAAACTATGAAAATACGAACCCATTTTATAATATTGTTTTTCATCCCTGAGTCAGGAACCCATTTATGTTATGAGTAAATCAAGTTTAATATAATTGTAACGTGTAAAACATAAGCAAGCACTATTAAATATATTTTTAACCTTGTTAGGAATCGAGGAATTTTTCCACCCAATGACTGCATATCCACTCAAAATATGTTAAGGCTTTAACCAATAAATTTATATTTAAATATCTTTTCATTTTTGTTGCAAGATCATTTGGATCGGGCAACAATATTAGATAGCTTAATTTTACAATTTAATAAAATCCAGAAAAAACATAGTCTGGGTGTTACAAATACAGCCGTCAACCTATCCAGTAAAGTGGTTTGGGAATGGAATTTACTTTACCCAAAAGGTTGGTTTACACGAATGGTTGGTATTTAACATTAAGGTCTATGGCAATGGGTTTGAGAGTTACTTTACCTGATCGGTTAGTTTACCCGAACGGTACTTTACCGGATAGGTTGATGACTGTAATTCTCAAATGTTAGAAAAAGATTGAGTATAACTTTTCTCCAGTTTTCTATATAAATCTGTGTTTTGAATTTGCATTTTAAATTAATTAATGCATTTTTAAATAGTTTTAACTATTATACAAGCTATAATCTTGATAAAATAATCTTTGATGAATAGTTTATTTATAATGATTGGGTGCGTGAAAAACACTTACATATTGCTCGGTAAATGTAGTGAAAAAATACTAATAAACTTTTATTTACAAATGAGACGTTTAGGAGTGACTCAATTTGTATAAATATTAATCAAATATTTTTCTTAAATTTAATATAATTTTTTGAAATTTATATTATATTTGTATTTTGGGTTTCAATGAATTCAATCCCTTTTATAAAATATTAACTAAAAATTAGATTAATATTTAAGAAAATACTCATTAATTAAAAATAAGTATTTCTTAATTAAGTTTACAATATATAACACAAAAATATAGATATTATTAATAATATCGAAGAATAAATAGATTTTAATAAAAAAAAAATCTGAAATTTCAATCTCTGAACCCATTGTATCAAAAATTCCAATGATTTTGGGCTGTCAGTTGTGTCAGGGCCTCCGCCAAATCATATTTAGGTTTACAGGCTTTTTCTCAATGGTTAGGGTTTTAGAGCTATGGACAGCCAACATATATTTCGGATATTTTCCAGAACTTTGATTATCTTTAAAAGAAAATTAAATTAAATATTTTTATTAATTGAATTTCTCTCAAAGTGGAGGAATGTTTACTCACTTGTGTAGAGATAATTGAAGGCCACACTAATGACAATATAGACTCCCGGTTCCAGTATTTCACTACAGCCCACATAACTGGATATCTTTCGTTGGCTGCGTATAACCAGTTTTCCCAATTGATTGCCATTGAATTCGTATACCATTAGACATATCTCGAGTGTATATTCACTCTTAGAATAAACACTTTCTTTCCTTCTTTGGTAGAGACCAAACTCTACTTCTGTTGTGCCAAAAACGTTGACTTTAACTCCTCTCATATTCCGTATGCCGTCTGAGTTATTTGGAAAGACACCACTTATTCTGTTTATACACCAGTCGGGTCTCACTTTACAGATGTCTATTGAGTGAATGTTTTCCAAGAAATCAGTGAATGATATCCAGAAATAGCCCTTAGAATACATCACATCTTTTGTTAAACATTGAGTACAATTGTATGAGTTGTCAGAATCGAACCACTCGTCACCTGAAGAGCGGTATCCCCAAGGATTGTACAATTGAACTGAACGCTCTCCATTTAGTGCTCCCTGCACACACGTTACAGAATAACAATGACAACAATTGGTGGCCACAATTAGAAACCCTCTCATTTGTGAACTGATAAGTTTCATCCAAATGAATTCTACATCAATCGTCTCTTCCTTAGAATTACCCCTTTTTAAGTATATCGTCTCACAGGGATAACCCGTTAGTATTGAAAGGGCCTCAACTGTTTCTCCACCTTTCAGTGCTTGATAACAGCCAAGCATCTTGGCCACCGCCTTCTCTATTAAGGGAACCCAAAGCTGACGGCGAAGAGCTTTAGAGTAAACAAGTCTTCCGAAATGGTCGCAGGGTAGTTTGTCGTCAATGGGTATTGTTACCCATTTGCCGTCTCGACAGAGCCTCACACGATAGCAACCGTCAGTACTTATATGTCTTGTAATGAAAAGCCTCTCCACCAGTTCCGGTCTCTGTGCCAACACTGCTATCGCTGATAAGAGCCAACAATCGCCGAGTTTTCCCTGTGATATGTCCTCAACCATTGGTGTTCGAAATAGAGTCCACTTAACCATTGATCCCTCGCCATCTCTGATCTGATTGGGTCGAAGCCACTGATAGATTCGATTTACAGTCAATTCTGGACTAAAGTACAACGATTTAGGGATCGGAGGGAATGAGTCATCTCTGAATTTGCGTTTCTTTAAACCAGAGTATCTGATATTTTGTTTCCAATTTTTGTGAGCCTCCCGTTTCTTATACCTTCGGCTGTAAGTCGACATCCGGTTAATAGAAATTCACTGCTATTAATGGACACGACTTTTAACTTAAGTATAATAAGTGTTGTTCACTGACTAGTAATCATATAAATGTTATTTTTCACTCTTTTAAAACTATGAAAATACGAACCCATTTTATAATATATTTTTTCATCCCTGAGTCAGGACCCGGATTTATGTTATGAGTAAATCAAGTTTCACATTATTTTAACTTGTAAAACATGAGCAAGGTCCACTGGCAAAACTTTACTTAAGGTCTAATATTTGATATAAGAATCAAAATTTTTAAAATATAAACAAAAACAAAAAAATGTGTAAAGTTTTGCCTTTTATTAATAAAATAAAAGCCTTAAAACAGAATATTCTGAATAAATGTCAACATTTGTTGTAATCGTTTGAAACTTTAATATAAATATATTTATGAATAGAAACATAAGTGAGGTTTGAGTTTAAATTCAAAATAAATTTTATTTTTAAGATATTTTTTCCCAACAAATCTCGATATTAAACAAAAGAATAATTTTATGTTTCAATTGTTTATTCTTTTCATTCGGTTTGTATTCAATGCAAGGAATGACCGGATTTTCGGACACAAAATCATCAAAAGCTTTCGAAATCATTGAATCAATAATATATATAATGCAAAACACAATCGGATTCACAAATGAAATAAACGATAGAACTATATTTACAAAAGTAGACAAATTTGACAAAAATGTCCAGAAATAGATATTATACAACAAAACAATTGCAATCCATAAACAGATTAACAACTTTTCGATGAAAACAAATGTTTTGTTTGAGATCTTTCCCCAGAATTTAAGAAATGATATAAATATCGCTGTTATTAACATAAAGTCTGAAACGACGGCATTCGCTATTAAAAGTAAATCTTGGGTTTCAGTGAACACAATATATAACATAATGTATGCCATTATTTTACAAAAGAAAATGCAAAATAAAAGACTCCGAAATATCTTTGAGTCCATAAACTGAAAACCAAAACACATTTGAAATGAGGGTTGAGTTTCAATGAGACATATGTCGTGGTATTGGGAAACACATATCTCACAGACATCGCTTTCCTTCACTCGAATCCAATCGATGAGACACTGGAAGTGGACGTAAGACAACGATCCCCGACAATCGCACGGCTCTAACA
>JAQIXI010000768.1:0-18571 GCA_034700165.1 Galumnidae sp. Gr-Ori-00277 | reverse complement strand
CTCTCTCTCTCTCTCTCTCTCAACTCTTTCTTTTTCTGTTTTTAAATTTCTATTTAATGTTTATCTACTTTTTCTGATAATCCCTTTGAGTTCCCTTTTTTATTAGCGAATATGAATATACGACTAGTTTTTCATCTCATGAATAGCTTTTGTGGTATTATTTTCTTTTAAATAAAATGCAAACTGAAATTAGTCGGAGACATACGCATGCGATATACAAATACTTATATATACTGTTTTATAGATTCTATGCCACCCATTATATAATGTATATACGATAGTGTTTTATGCGTATGACTACGACCTTATCGATCGGTTATAAGAAAATCAGCTAAAAATAGTATAAACGTTACACTGGAGGAGAGGGAGAGAGAGAAATGGCAGTATCGGTGCCATTGCATTGTTGTATAAGTGAATGGCACTCAACTGTGAGCTTTGTTTCTAAGCCTCGATCGCACCGCCAGTACTTACAACACATGACTGGTATGTGTGAGCACCGATGAGTTCGGGCCGACACATCACTGATATTCACGGCATAAGTTTGACTTTTTGATGGCATAACAATAGGAACTGATATCTGAAATCAGAGCTAATTTGGAAAATTGCAAATTTTATTCAAAACGACTTTTATTAGAGTCAATAGTCGTATATTTAATGAGAATTGTTTTGGTTTTGGCGTTCATCACAACAGACGTGATTTCGTAACGAATCCCCGAACACAGGAATTGGTGGCACACAGTCTGTCAGTGCAGAGATATATAGACAAAGCATAACATAGTAATAGTTTCCAGTATATAACATGCAATGCCTTAAAGCAGTTAAAGGGATTGCAAAATAAACATTAATAATAGACGCACTCCAATGACTCCAATGATTTCAACGATTTTTGAAGCGCTTCTTCTCTTCAAAGATATTTGAACTCAAATTGGAAGCGAACGGAAAAATGAAAATATTGTGTATATTATTGTATTAGTATTACTCCATAAGTATTGTATGCGATTGCAATCCAACAGTTCTTTCAACACAACCAAACATCTTATCTGACTCACAAACAAAATATATCATGTTTTCAGACCCTCTTCTCAAGACTTTTTTCTATTACAGACAACTCCAGTGCTAAAAATGTTGTTCAGAATTTAATTCCGAGTGACATAAAATTCAGTCCTCTTTCTCTCTCCCATCCTTTCGTCCTCTCTCTGTCTGATTCTCCCCCTTCTCTCGAATATCTCTTTGAAATCTCATGGAATCTGAAATTTTGTCATTTTGTGCGGTTTCTAAATAAGTAATTTTATTCGTGCCTTTCCTTCAGTAGTGAATTGTGTTTCGTTCAAATATATCTGTTGTTCTCTTTTCTTATGCTATTGATTTCGAATTAGTACAAAATGATTGTCTGTTTCTGCCTTTCGTTTTCTCTTTAGCTGTCATTCTATGAATAAATAGAAAAAAAAGATTTGTTTGATTAACAGTAAACAAATGAACGGATGATTCAAATGTTTTCAATGGATTTTATATTTTATTCTTAATATTATTTTTAGTTCTTTCAGTTATTCTTCTTTTTTCTCTCTTCTCTCGAAAGCTCTGAATTTTTACATTTAATTTTAATATGTTTTCCCCAAAAATATGTATGACTCGATTGCATGGTTTACATATTTTCCCATTCGATATATGATTTTGTTATTCAAGTTTTTCTTCCTTATTCTTAAAAAATAAATTTCACTTCAAATTTATTCCCATTGAGTGAACGAATTGAGAAAAATCTCAGAATTGACGTAATGTTTGCCTGAAATTCAAGTCAATTCTTGAGCTCAATATAATATCAGATTTATTATTGACATGAATTTTGTTTATTATGATTATTATTTGCTTTGCCTTTTCAGAGCTATAGCTTTGATCAACGGTTTTGCCGAATCGTTTCGTTTAATCAATCATTTGTATTGTCCGTCAAAAATGTGTTTCAATTTATTTAAATTATTTCTCATTTATTTGGCCTTTTTTTGGCCTCTGATTACACATTAGAACAAATAGAAATATATCTTTTTCAGAGCCCACCACTGCTTCTAAACATAATCTAAACTATTGTTAAGAATGAAAACTCGAGTAAAACTCTCTTTGGGTCCGAAGATAAATGAACTCATTATTAATATGAGGGATATTTATAGTAATATGACTTATTCCGTATTTTTATTATTTATGGTCGCATTCGAAAACTCCATTATCTCTAATATATTCCAATAACTCAATGACTCTCCTCCTTAACCATTAGACCCCGTCGACAGTGGTTGACACTCAACCCATATGCCGTTATAGTGTTTGCGAATGATTTTTCATATATTATTGAATTAATATATGTTATGAATCAGATTTATATTCATTTATAAGAGACTAAACTTTCTTTCTTTTTTACTTTCGTTTTGTTCACAGATTATTAGATCATTTGTTTCCAATTTTTTGTTTATATTTAGTTCTTGTGGTGACTCTTTTTTTGTTGAATATCAAGAATAATATCTTTTCCGCTAAATTATCTAATTTTTCCATTGAATTCGAGTAACAATTCATAACAATTTAATCTGTTTTTCTATTATTTTTTTGTTCCTTTGATTACGACTAAAGAGAAACTTATTGTCTCTTTTGATTGAAATGAAGACTACAGTGACTGAACTTCTGTAGAGGAGGAACTGCCACTTGTGATGATAACTCATACAATGTTTTGCATATCATTTAAGGAAAGAATTTTCTCATCGATTTCTATGAATGCTTTAGTAGTCTATTAGTCAGTGCAGTGATTGAAAGAGATATTCATCAGACATAGCCTTCTCTAAAGGCATATTCATCTTCATTACATTACAAGACATTCGAATATGTCTTTGATTTCTCCCTTTTTATTATTATTTTGTTCTTCATTTGAGTGTCGAAATTTGTTGGACGACACAATCGTTTAGGTTTTCAAAGCATTAGTCGTTGAAAAGTTATTTATTTATAAACGACTTAACAAATAATATAAGTTCTGCTTTCGATTCAATAATCACTTCTTTACTCCTTTTTTCGTATTTCTCTCATTTAGTAATCAAAAAATGTGTCGCTTTTTCTTCTCTTTTCTTTTATATCTTTTTATACTAATATATTGTGTCTGTAGTCGTGATCACTGATCATATGATCAGACATATTGGCAGTGAGTCTCACGATATGTCTATCGCTTTGGTTTTTTGAGTGAATAAAAAATTGGATTCAAACTAATAGTCAAATATGTCTACAATTTGTATATCGCGTCCATTCCTTTATTGTAAGATTGATTTGACAGATATTTGTCTCAACCCTTCCCTTAATGAAAACAGTGAAGCGTATGTTATTAGAGAATATATACACCACTTTTGATGTGATCTGTAACACCTCCCCACCAATTTAAGGTCTGGTGTTTTTGGCCAAAACCGCTAAAATACGGTTTAATGCCTTTAGCGCTGATACATCTCTCAATCACATACTTTTAACATTAAACACATCTACTGCTCAGTTGAGGCAAATCTAAAGCGAAAGTTAGCGATGGCTCCCGTTATAAGAAGTAGTGTTCAATACTTTAGATGTGAGCAAATCGATCACAACAAGCATCACATCACTGAACACTTATATATATATATATATATCCGTATCGGTTGCCAACAACTCTCTCTTCTTTGCTATTCGTTCGTATCGTTGAGTTTCTTACAGTTGTGTTAACTCTTATTCAGACTCGTTATGCCTTTGCATCACATTTGACGGAATAGTAGTATATGTGAGCTCTACCCGAATAATGGTTCGGCAATTATTTTTCCATTCCTTTTGCAAACCTTAGAAGAATGGAAGAGAACACAAATGAAAAAAATGTGAAATTGAATCTTAGAATACATATAAAAACATTGAAACACATAATCTATCGATGTTTTATCATAGAGATTAGTGATAGCACACAACACACATTCCTTTAGCTCCAGAGTGGAGCCACTATTAGTGAGTTATGTCTCATATTAATGACTTTTCAATGACCATTCCGTTTGTTTCTTTTAAATCACTTTCTATTCAGTTTTATACGATTTTTCTGTTCTGTCCTTAAAGTATATCAAATGAAAAACTCGATCACAGATTCAGTTGAATATAAACCGAAGCCATAAATCCATTGCATGTATTGAAGCATTTCTTTTAATATGTTTTGACTCTTATATACTCAGTTGTGACTGTATTTCTTCCTTATTTTGTTATGAAAAAAAAACTGTATTTTTATGTTATAAACTTTAGTAATGGTTTTACTTAAATGTTTCGATGCTTTTCTCTTTCCATTTAATACTATATTTAATGGTTAGCTTTTGGAAAATATGCCACAAAATGTTGTAGTGTTTGATCTGTCTCTTTGCCTATTTAGCGAAGAGTCAACGTATAAAATGGAGGTATACTTTTGCCAACTATTGGCAACACACGATTGGATTTTATTTTACATTTGGTTGCAAACTATCGCCAAATGCCTATTATATGGTTTTATATATTCTATTCTATTTAAGGTTCGCTTTTTCTGTTTTTATTTTATTTTTATGTCCACTATTTAAGAGCTATTCATAGCGTTGACAAAAGTTTAGTAAAACGGAGAGTAATGTTGTTTTGGGACCAATCAATGCAATCAAAGGCAGACATAATATTATTTTAGTACACTTTTAGTACCATTTTGTTGGTTTCGCTCAAATGGTGTAGAAATGTGTTAAATTTCTAGCGCTCACTGAAAAACATTGATTGCACTCTGACCTGACTCAGGACTGTTTCCCCCAACCATTATGTGTGCGGCAAAATGTCACTAACCATAAACCATATAAATTGTTCGACCTATCCCTCAGCTCTGGTTAGGGTTTGTGTGAATTGTGGAGTAACTTATTTTTGTTGATAAAGAATTAATTGTTCGCTCAGTAGTGACCGACTCTTATAATAAGGAAAATAGCGGTCAATAGTTCTGGTGATGAGTTAAGCAAAAGAAGATGAAAAAGTCTAAATGAAATGCCTATTTGTTGGCTCAGAATAGTTTTTAGACCTGATTTTCTCATTGCTTTTTCGTTGGACTAATAGTTAACTACTCGTAAGTGTTGTGTCCCTAACACTGAATCGACAGAAAATATTGTTCGCAAACAATCCAATAGAAGAGATGAAATTCAATGAAAGAAATGGATTTTGTGCTCAGAATAGAGAGTAGTAGAGAAATAGCAAAGAAATCATAGAATACAAGTTGAAAATAGAAGACAGGCCTCAACTAAAGCGCTATAAAAATGATTTTCTTCACTCATTTTTTGGTCAATAATTATTTTGACTCATATATGGGACTCACTCTTTGTTGGGGTTTGTCTCGTGTGAATCCCAGACCTAAATGGGTGGACTCAAACAAAATAAAAAGAGTAATAAAAAAATATAAGTAAAGCAAAAGTAGAGAAAAAGTAATATATTTTATTGAATGAATGATTGTATGTGTGTTTTGCTGGCGGTCTCCTCCAAAAGGCATATCTTATTCTTAAACCATTAGTCTGTGCACTATTGGTGTGTTAGTAAACTATCATTATATTCTTGCGATATTCTTCTGGATCAACCATTACAATCATTTAGTCTATTATCTCATAGTTTCTGTTCCATCGCCACAAAAACGACACAGAGCAGAGCACCGAATCGTAATACTTGCTCTAAGACTTGGACACAATCTTGGAATTTGATTCTTCTGGTGCTGAGCGTATGCCCAGAGTTGTGTGGTATCAGTTGAGGCAGAGAATCATCAATCTTATCGTTCCTTTACTAAATGCTTTTAGCTTTGCTTTCAAATTGTCTCTAACTCTGTATATAATACCAAAAGTTTTTCGTATACTTTTCTCTCACACATAACAGAAAAGCGTTAACTTTCGTCAGCTTTCAGTCACTAACTTATTATTCTATACCTTAGACTTCAGATCTTCTAAAGCTTAGCCTCTCTTCTCATCTTTAGTTGAGACCCAACATTGACTGTAAACAAAAATTTGAAATTCGCTGACGAAATGTGTTTTTCGGTACATATTTTAAATGAAATATTATTTTCTTTTGCTATTTTTTTCCTGTGCCGAACAGTCATTCCATGAGTGTGTATGTGCGGCAAATTCTCAAATTATGAGTGAACTGTACTTTTCATTGATATGATAAGAATTTGATGCACTGATAGTCTATGAGATAAAAAGTAGTATAAAAATTAGAAAATTTCAATCAAAGTCAAAGTCCCTCTTCTAAGAGCCTAACAGTAGAGTGAGTTTGACTTTTCCTCATCACTCGTGTGTTAAGAAAATGAGTTGCATTTCAGTAGTCAGTGCTTGTAATCTATGCTGAAGTGAAGCGCGAACTTCTTCTTTTCAAATAGCAATCATATTATTATTAGTGTAGAATTGAAGTGAATCTGTTATTATGCACTGAAAACTCTAATTTGATATCTCATCCACAATAGCATTGGCAGCACATCTGCATAAATGGATGGATGGATGAGTTAAGTTTGAGACGTGTCATACAGAAGACATTGTGCAATAGATAGATAGGCTGTGCCAGAAGTGAGAGCCAGAGAGCAATCCTTGTTAAATATGCATGAGTTTCATGAGAAGCAAACGCTTTTATGCTTCATATGTGATCTCTTTGGCTGCACAGAAAAGTACTCTCTGCCACTGTCTCTCTCTCACTCTCTCTCTCTCTCTCTCTTCACTAGTGATGCACTGATTCTCTTCTTTACTTTTCATTGCAATCCTTCACGTCTTATATATATCTATATATATAGAAGTGAGAGAAAAGGCTATATTATAAAAAATTGAAGCCCTGTTTCCATCCATTCCATGCCTTCCATCCCTAACATTCAATCCATGGCAACATTCGCTTTCAATTCATTTTAAGCACAACATTTCTTAATTGATTGTTTCCCTCTAATACAATGAACACACAAACCATAGCTCTCTGTAGTTATAACACATATAAAATTCAATGTTTGCTTAACTCACATTTGGAGCGGCTGTGCCTTATTCTGTGTTCATTGCTTTCGCTGTCTTTTCTAATCATATATAACGATATGAAAATTCTTCTATTTTTTTCACTTTTCGTTTTTCGTTTAATTCATTTCATTATTTTTTGTGGAAAAAATTCTTCCGTTTCTCTAAACTCATTTTATCTTTTGCTCTGTCTTCTCATTCTGTGCTCTCATCTCACTGGCACTCATTCAGTGCCCAAAAAATTAAGTGAAGAGTGAGAAGAAAAACTTCGTATTCTTTCTTTATATAACTATTGATAGAATATTGTCTGTGAAGTGTGTGTTCTGTGACGACAACACTCTGTTCTCCAACTCTTGTTATTGAGAACCAGAAAAATATCGTTAGATATGAAGACCAATACAGAGAAGAATTAGAAAAGAGTGGAATATTCTCTTTTCCTCTTCTATGAGACATTGATTTTTTTGCCCATTTCTCTCGCACTCGCTCTGGGATTAGTCTAAGGATTTGTTGGCAAAAAAGGTGGCCTTTAGTTAGTTGTGCACTAACTCACTATAGCCTTCACTTTTTTTAGTTTAGTTGTCTGTTGAGAATTGGGATTCGTTTTAGGCTTTAGTGTTAAACACCTTTGCGCATCATTATCTCTACCAAATGCACTAAACATACACTACTGGCACTGAGCAGCCTGTCCTCTATTACCGGAGCAGACATAGAACACAGGCAAACCATTTAGTTTTAAAGCCAATTCTTTACGAAAAACCCCAAAACAAATCGATTTATATATTGAACTAAAGGTATATTATAACGAATATAACGCTCTCTCGCGCTGTGCGACACAACATAACACCCATTGCGCTCTTGTAAACTGTCCTTTCATCTAATCATTGGAAACGTGTTTATTATTCCATTCTTTATCCCTATTGACACAAATTTCGGGCATATTTTCTATATTTTCTCAATAAATATATTCCATATCTTTAGTAACTCTAAGTTTTATTCAATTATTTCCATTATTTTTTGCCTCATTTTTATCTTCACAAAAGTTCCTCTTTTTTGTGTTCAGAGAATATTTCCTCATTTCTATTGACAATAGAATAGATGTTCAGAATATAAAAATTATTATTCGTTCAATACTTCCAACAAATTTGTTTTGTCGACTCACAAACAGTTTGTTTCGTCAAATAATTTTTCTTAAATTTATTTTTGAATATTTATGTACTATTTTTTGTGCAAATATTTATGAAAATTCAATCCTAAAATCGGAACATTTCGTGTATTTCCCAAATGAATAGAAGTGAGAAAATTATATTTATTTGTAGTACAGACAACACTCATCTAATAATAATTCGTTGAAACATAATTCTAGTCTATTTTGACCCCACATGTGATTCATTATACCGTTGGCGAAGAGGTTTTGCTTTTTATTTATTTTTTCTTTGTTCTCATTCTTAGTGGTAATCAAAGTATAGTCTGTTTTTATATTAACATTGAATTCAAGTCACAAACAATTTTATTTCTCTTTTTTTGTGCGTCTGTTGTAAATCAATTGTTAATTAGTTAGAGATGGGATCCAAAAGTGTCTCAAATGTAGACATACATAATGCGAATGAATCACAAACTGAATCTATTGAATGAATGTGGGCTTAGTTCGCATGATTGCAATCATTGCAAATCTGGTGATACTTAATAAGGCAGATGTTTGCATATACTTGTTATTTATGCTCTCTCTCTCTCTCTCTCTCTCTCTCTCTCTCTCTCTCTCTCTCTCTCTCTCTCTCTCGCTCTCGCTCTCTCGCATTTACTCTCTTTTTCAACAAAATATCTTTCACTAAAACACAGTTTTCAACCACTACCTGATGCTCTTCATAGCGACCTTTATTCTGAGCGTTTTGTCTCCCTCTCTCGCCATGTGATAAAATAGGGCATAAATTATAAGTGGAACCACTTGTGGAATAAATGCCTTTTTTATTGGCAAAAAAAAATCTAATTTTCATCCATTAATTAACTAATAACTGATTTTAAGATATAATTTGTTGAGTAAATGAATACATCGGTTTTGAAAACAAACAAAACGTATGGCTCTTATAGAGGCCTCTGGAATATGGTTGAGCACAGTTTTGTTGCCAAGCAATTAAACTACACTTTTGGCCATAGATTTAGCTTTTGTTTCGCCAACAGCTTTGAAGTTAACTTTTTTAATGATCATTTAGAAAGTTCTCAATAGTTTCAATGGGATTCAAAAGCAGAATATATGGCGACTAAATTCTGGGAATCATCTGATTATATACTCTCCCATAAAGCATCCATTCATTGTTTTCTAACTACTCTATGCTCTGTTCCCCCAATGCTCTAGTTCTCTATCCGTCCATTTTGGAGGCACTCTATGGCTGTAAATCTCAATATTTAGAGTTAATTCGAAAATTGCAGAGAAAATGAAAAATGAATGCTATTATGAAAACGAGTGAATCGATTGTGAAACTGAAAACAGAGTTTTAGAGTTGAGTCCAGAATATTATTCAAAAGGAAAATTGTTTCGCCAAATGCTATAAAACTCTATCTTTCTTTTGTATCTCTCTTTTGTCTTTTTTTCAATGTTTTGTTATTTATTACATCCCCTTATGTTCACTATTTCTCTCTTCTGTCTATTGTTTCGCCAACTGTTTTGCTGTCGTTTAAATTGAGTCCACTTTTAAAATTGACTTCAGCTCAGGCTCACTATCCCTCTCCCACTGTCTCTGTTTGTTATATAATAAGGATTTTAGAGACATCGATCATAAACAGAAGCTGAAGATTAAGTGAAATAGTTTTCACTTTTAATAAGAGAGTCAAAGATTTTCACAAACAATGAGAAACAGAACTCTAAATGAAATGAAATCTAATATTTTTTTTAAAAGTTAACACAAGAGTGAAGGTATCAGTTATGAACTCATTGATCACATCCTATACTCCGGAGTTTTCTCTTATTTGTATTGTATTAGTATTGACCAGAAAAAGATTTCTTAATATTTCTCACAAATATATTATCGTAAGATATATGTCTTATATGAGTCATAGCCATACGTCTGTTGCCGTTCGACTCTTATTCCTCCAATTGTTTTGATTTTTCCATTTTGAGGCGTCAGCTGTTCTCTAATAATAATTATTGAAAAGTTTAAGTTTAGCGAAAAATATTTTGTTGCCAACAAAAAAAGTGGCCAACAATTCAGTGAAATGTCTGTGCAATTGACTCATGTCTTGCCAACAGCCAAAATAGTCTTGAGTTTTGATTGGAGCCAATAATGTCTATATTTATTTGAGTTGAATTTCTTCTCCGGCCATAAAAAATCACATCTCATGTTGAGACACATCACTGAGAACTCACTTCCAAACTAAACAATCGCTAAATCTTAGGCCTCTCTCCCGGTTCTGTATTGAGTGATAACAGCTTTATGTCGAGTAGTGGCCGGAATGTGAATCGATTCGTATGACATATTCAATGTCCCATCGAGTGGTCTCAGTGTTAGGAGTGCCGCTGGCAATGGATGGCAATCACTAGGAATCGCTTATTTACAATATATGCACTTCTTATGATTGGTGTGATGTGACTCTCCCTAAGAGTTGACAACTGCTTATCGAATATTTTCAAACATTAGTTTTGCACTCAATTTGAGTCCATAGTTGTTGTCGGCTATGAAACGGCCAAAAACTATGTATGCCTTCACTGTTCAGTAAATGTTTGCTTTTGATGAAAATAATACAATTTTTGTGGTTCCCTCGTATCTAATAGTTTTTCAAATGATTTTATGCTTAAGTTTATATGTTTTGCTGCCATTTCTCTCATATCAAAACATATTTCGATGCAATGAATTGTAGGCCTAATAATAATATTCACTTTACTTTGAAAATACTTTTTCTTTTTTTTTCGGTTGAGCTCATCCTCTCAATAAGTAGTGCTCTTCTCATCTTATCTCATATTCTGATAGTGAAATGTTTGGGGGCTTTGAGGCACTTGTAATCAAATCAATTAGTTGTTTATTAGAGTAAAATATGTGACACTTTATTGCATAACAACTTTTTCTGCTTATTATAAGTCCTAACGTTATCTCATCTCAGATATCAAATACATGTTTAGTCTTTTGGAAAGAGAGTCTCTTCTATTGTTATGAAAACTACTTTTGGATCACAAATTATATATTAGTTTTATGTTTTGATTCTTTTCTTATTTTGAATACAATTTTTAAAACTTAATTGAGTTGAAAATTATCCGCAAATTTACGAACCTTTCAATTATTTATTGGCAAAACTATAATAAGCCTTAACTGGAATATAGTGTCGAAAATATTGATTGAACTCTAATTTGTGTTTCCCGTCATTTGACTCGCAATAGCTTTTAATCAATTGGTGTTTCACTTTTCAGCTCTGGTTCACTCTTATCGCCAAAAATGGTCACTCTTTTAATCGTTGGCTTCATTTTTCATTTCTCCATTACATTAGTTTTAAAGTCAATCAACGAATACTCTTGAGTTTAATTTTTCTTCACAACAGTTACACAATTACTTTGAAAACTCATCGCTTTTACTCTTTCTTAGAGTTACTCTTTTCTCATATATTTCTATAGTATTCAATGAAAGTCAACTATTTTTGTCTCACTTTCAAAGTTTACTAAATATACGATTATTTACTTTAAATATTAATTTGAATTTTTGAGACAATATTTTATTTTTTGGTCCGAAAAAGCGATAAATATATAAATAAGTCTTAAAAACTGAATTCTATTTTTTTTATCTAAAAATATATTTTATTTGTAGAGAAGTTACGATTCAAATATAAGTGAAAATTATTCCCTTTTGGCCACTAATGCAGCAAATTTTGTGCGTCAATAGACCTAAAAAAATTTGTGAGATTTTCTGTTTCATATAATCCTTTTTCATATGAGTTTTGGCAATGAATAGTGAAAATACTGTGAAAATACCTGAAAAGCAATTTCTCTGTTCTTTTCTTTCTGCGTAATTCTGTCTCTCGTATTTTGGGCTCAGAATTTCATTCAGTCCTTTCCGTTAATACTATTTTTGTATACATTCTTTTTCTCTTTTAATTTTTTGTTTGTGCGATGAAATGGTCACACATTTGAAAAGGACAGCACAGAATAGCTTTTGAGTCAATGGTTTCCTCAATACTTTTGGTGTTTATATGTTAGAGTATTTGTACTTTTCTTGGGTTCAAATGAAAAAATCACTTAATTCCTGATTCAATGCTTTCCTTGTATTTTGTTTCGTCCTTTTCTTCTATCACTTATTGCAGGAGAAAATTATTTGCAATTTATTTGATTAAATATAAACCCAAAAGAATAGCATAAATATATGGCTTTCCTCTCATCTCTCTTTAGACGAAGGTTTGATCGACTTTTAGAGGTCTCAGCTTTTTATCTAATTTATTGCATTTTTCGTAATTCTGTGTTATATTTATCTGAAAAATCGCTGAAAATCATTACTTATGGGCCAATCTTTTTATGTAATTATTTGAATTTGAATTTTCTTTTACTCTTATAGTCATTAATCAAGTTTTCAATGAGAAATAGGAAATGCTATTTAAGTATTGAAAAAAATTTAAAAATTAATTTCACTCATTCACGAAATGTCTGGCGCTCAGACACAGACTACTAAACTTTGGCTACAATAGTGTCGACCCAATACGCATACTTTAAATATGTGAGCATTTCATTGGAATATTTCACTGAAAATTAGGCATTTTGTGGTCAGACCGACACTATTCGTAAGTTGTCATCAATTTCTGAATTGCTATCAAAATATTTCCTTTTTATATGTCTTTTATTATGTCGTGTTTTCACATAAAACTAAACAAAAGAAATTTTTCCATTCAATGGGAGAATAAGTATTTTATGACTATTCCTTTGGAAATACTATTATTTTGATTTTATCGTGTAATCTTGGTTTATTTTTACCCTTAATATTCCTTTTATTAGATTTTATCTTTGATTATAATATGGCTTTTATTTTGATATTAAATTGTGATACGACTTAATTTTATTATAAAATTTCTAATAATTCAGAGCCATAATTAAACTAAACTAAACTAGTTTAGTTTTTGTTTTGTTTGCGTTATATTCGTCAGTTCTCATACCCTTTTGATCCCTTAAGAAATATTTATGACACGATTTATGTACTCATAAAAAGATGAGTAAAAATATTATAATAAAAGTATTGCTCGAAAACCATAATTTGTTATTTTTTTTTGATAAAACATGAATATAAGGTTGAATGTGCTAGGCTAATTCTAGCTCCATTCTAATTTGATTTTAAATTCTCGTTATAATCTTAAAATGATTTCCTCATTCACTTCAAACATGATTTTTGACTCCAAAAAAAAGTTGTGTTCATTGCATTCAAATATATTTTATTGAATTTCATTTGCGAATAATATTTAAAATTCTCATTCATATCCTTTTTTGTTGCAATTCTGAGCCGCAATACCTGAGGGCTGACAACTTTTGGCTCTTCCCAGAGAACACAACTCGTGTTTAATACCTTTTTTCAGTCTGTCGGCGGTCTTGTGATTACATATCTATGAATACTCTAAATATGTTAATTCGTCATTAAAGAGATGCAGACGAGAGCGCATCTGAAATATTCTCAGCTCTTTCTTGTGTGAAGTGTTGAGCACAGGTTATGCTGTTCCCCATCAAAAGTTTAATAAATGAAAATTTCCTATTCAGCTCTCATTTCTTATTTGAAAACCTCTTCAGTAATGATCGGTTAAATGTTTGGAAAATGTTATTTCGATAATATTTATGCGCTTTTTTGCACTTTTGTCTTGTGATGTATATGTGATGTATGGCCCAATTTTATGGCAACTCCTCTGACTATTCTCTTCACAACTGAATCCAATGATTACGTAATTTTCTGGATCTCAGATACAGAGCTTAGAAACACAAAAGAGTTGAAAATCTCTTAAAATGTTTTCATCGATTTTTTGTCTAAAACTCTCCAAAAAAAAAGAAAAGAAAATTCAAGAATAAAACCAATTGTCTGCCCATCCCTTCATTTCCTTTTGTATTAATTAATTTGAATTTTGGTTCACTTGACTGCTCTCTTTATTTATTGTCATTTGGAAGAACTCCAGTATTTGTCTGGCATTTTGTTTGTCAATTGGACTCATATCGTGTTATCTTTTGTTTAGTTTAAACCATTGTTTTGTTAACTCCTGAACTCATTTAAAATATAGCACTTCATTACCGTTGCTTTTCATCTATTCTTAAGTCGGTCTTTTAGTTTTGACTCTTAAGAGCGGTAATTCTCAACAAGAAAATACCCCTTGACTTAAATCGAAAGCATTTTATTTAATGGTTTTCCTCAAAATTTTAAATTTTAATACAATTGTCTCAACAAAAAAATAGATTGTTTTGGACTTTTGTTCACTTTTGTAATGCAAACAAACATTAAGTTCTTCACTAAAAATGAAAAGTTTTCAAAACCATTAAATTATGACTTCAGTCAATGAAAGACTGTATTTTGAATTTTATATGAAAATAAGTCTTTGAAAAATTACTTATTCTCTAAACTATAATAAATTGTTTGCATTTTTACTCGAAATTTTGTTTATTATATATAATATGTTTATTCAAGAGCTCAACCATTTTGTTGGAGAAAATTCAGTTCTAAGACATTGACTCTAAAATGATTTTTAACATTTCAGACAGACTTCTATTAATTCCAGACTCAGACTACTTATCGTATCCCTATTTTACTTTCAAATTGGACTAAATTCTCAGATAAATTGTGAACAGAATATACGTTTAAATATAAAATTAGCAGAAAATATTCTGAGCAAATGTTTTCTTCTTTAACAGAATATTCTGGGATTTTTTTGCTGTAAATTAATATTTATGAGTTATATAAGAGTTGAGTGCAGACATCAGTCAAAACCGTCTGTATTTACTTATCGTCTAATTCTGACATTTAATGCAATTTTGTCGCTCTTTGTGTTCGGTCTCTCACAAGATATTCATCATAACTATACAAAAGTGTTGGAAATGTCGAATAGAAAGTACCAATTATTGAATGCATCGACAATTCGGCCTCTCTTTAGCTTACACTCAATACGAGGAACTGTTTAACAGTTCCTACATTTACTGTCGAAACGCCACCAGAATTGTTAAATAGTTGCCAATAATTGCTCTACACTTTAATCTATGCACTCCCGAACCCAACATTTCCGACCAGATCTGGGTTATGATAGGGTTGTGCCGACATTTATAATAATTGTTTCAATTTATTATTTTTCATTAAAAAAATTCTCCAAATTTATTCAAATGAAGACAAATATTTGTTTCATGAAATTATTTTTAATAATTTTTGGGGTCAAACTCGGGGCTGGGCTTTGAATTTATTCTCTGATATTTGACATCATCTAGATAATCTCTTATATATTGTTTGCAGCTATGAATTGGCTTTCGATATATTTATTTATTATTTGGTCTAAGAATTTGTATAACATATTGTATAGACTCGAGAATATAACAGACATTTGACATACAAATAGAATGTTAACTTCTAAAGAATGTCCAAGGTTGTCCTCTTAAGCCTTTCAAACTAAAAATTTTTGTAATTTTCTAGTTTTCATTTTATGTGTAAAATGATTTCTTGTTGACAATAATTTGATTCTAGCACAATTTCATTTCATTTATTAAACTTTTCTAAAATAACTCAAATATCAGTAAAACGTTTTTTACGACTCAAGTCTTTTAAGGGTTTGACTGTTTGTCTGGTCATCAGAAAAATTGTCAGTTTTCTCATAAGTTGGGGATAAACAGTTTGCCGGGTCTGCACTTAAAAGCCGTAATAGGAATGAAACTTAATTATACTATTTGTTGGTTTTGAGTGTAGAACAGAATTGAGCTTCACTATTTTAGTCTCTCAATAGAGTGTATATAAATTGGAGCGATATTTTGGTGCTCATCTCAAATATGGGTTGACTGTTGAATACAAAACATTGTATTTTTCGTGAAAGTATTATAAAGTATTTTACGACTGAATACCCGAATCATTCAAAACAAAATTATTTTTTATTATTATAACCGCAAGAATTGGTCGTTGAGAGCGACTATAAAATAGAGTATACAATAAAATAGTGGAACAATATATCAAAATTGAATTCGTGGTCCAAAAAATGAAGAGAAACTCTATTAGAGTTCAAGTTTTTCAACTGAATTATATTAGTTTGGGAGACATTCGAAGGCACTACTGGTGAATGACTTCCCAATCGAAGGCACTTATGCTCCGTTTGTGCTCATATGTTGAGCTTAATGTCTGGCAATGGATGGATTGCTGTCGTCATCCAAATTCATTTTTGTGACATATATTGCTTTTTATATGATTTTTCTCTTTTCTATATTTTTCTTAGTTTTTATATATAATATAAATTCATATCCGACTATATTTTCACTCATATATTGCTCACAACAATGAAAACATGTTATAAATGTTATGTATATTTACTCTGAGAATATCGACTGAATAAAAACTTCATTCACTATATTTTTCAATCATAAAGTGAGGCTCATATCTAACCTCATATCCCTCTCCTCTCAATCTAGTGGTCTATTATAGTTATAGAATATATTATTATTTTTATTTTATGCAATAGATTTTGTCACTGAATTAATATATTGATAGACATATATATATATATATATATAGACGCATAGAGATATACACATTGTAGTAGTTTTACTTTTATTTTTATTCTGTACATTGGGTTAACCATAAAACCATTTGGTTTCTATCCCCTAGTTTTCTCTGGTCTCGATTGCACAGCACAATATGTATGAGTTGATTAAACAGACAAAGTTGTTCAGTACAGCATCTAATTAATAGCCCAGAGCTCTTTGTTTGAGCTGTTTTTTATTCGATTCTGTTTTATTATTATCCTCTCAGTCTCTGAATTATATTTGATTACAAACTAAAATAGCTGTAAGTTTTTATTCACTCTTTTTTTTTATTATTTAATCGATTGCTTTGTTTTAATGATTATGTGTTTTATGCTGTGTTTAGTCAAATGTTTTTTTGTCTAAATTGCATGAAATCCGTGAAATAGTGAGTCTGAAAAACAGACATTAATTTCTCGATTCTTTTATTTGAAGCCTTTTTTTCAACTCTAAACTAGAATTTGTTTGACGACTGAAAACAGAGTTTGGTATTGAATTTCGAGTCACTGTATTTCCACTGCATTTGTATTTTGAAACTGTAAACGAATTTTAATACTTTTATTACATTTGTTGTGATATAATGAAAGACAAAACGCTTTTTGATGTTTTCATTATTCAATTTTTCTCTTACATTGAAATGTGTTTTAATTCCGTTGTCTTTCGACAATTGTATTCATTAAATATCAATGAAAACAAATTAAAAACAAATTTGTTAGTCATTGGTTAGGATCAAGTTATGTGAGCATTCAGTTCTTATGAATTTTGTACTAGCTCATTTCAGTAGTCAATGAAATTCTCAACTCTCTATGAAATAAAAGCAGTTTTATTGAGATGTCTATTGTTTTGCCATAAGTTGTGTTTCACTTCATTTATTGATGTAATAATTAATTGAATCAAAATATTCTGAGCGCTTTTCCTGCTTTTGATGAGAGGTTTCATTAAATTTTCTGATGTCTTCATATTATTATTGTTTTGCTGTTCGTTATTATCATTATTATTACCTCCGATGACATGTTATCACTAATTCAATGTTTGTCTTATTATGGTTTAGACGAAGAGAACAGTTGTCATGAAAGCAGTGGAGTAATGTATGGACGTCTTGTAACTCAAGATCAAATGGTGGCATTGGCTGCACAACAAGGATCTACTGCCGCCGCACAGAAGACAGCGGCTCAAGTGGTGGCCAACGACTTGACGGCCACACTTTCAAACGCAGGCACTGCAGCCAGAATTCAGTCAATGAAATATCGCGAACCAAATAGTGCTCCCCTTCGCAAACTCAGTGTTGATCTCATTAAGACATATAAACACATTAACGAAGTAAGTATTCAACCATTTCGTACTTTTTTTCTCAGAATCCAATTATTTTATGCCAATTCCTCACCACTAATACCATATCCCTTCAAAGCACTCCCTTTTTCAGCCACTTTTCAAGAAATTCATAAAACAAATTGAAAATTGCATTCAATTTATATATATATTTACGACATTATTATGAATATCATATCCAGAGATAATCGAGAAGTGTTTCACTTTAATTGTTCGGATCATTTTATAAGTGAAATCAAATCCTTTTTCCCAGAACTGAAGAATTTGGTTAACAATTCTTATAAGAAGTAAACGATTTGTCTCTTTCTCTAGCAGTTATGTATAGTTAGAAAAATCAATATAAAAAGAGCTCTCGTTTTGTCAATTATCCTAAAATATGAGTAAAATATCAGTAAAAATGTTGGCCTTGATTTTGACGATAATAAAGCAGTCCGTCCATCACTTCAACCAATATATTAATTACAGTTGATCGATAGGTTTTGTGAAGTACCAGTTTTATGAACTAGATAAGTTTTATAAACTTAGTCTAAAATTTCATAACCACTTCCATAGA
>JAQIXI010000767.1:0-18572 GCA_034700165.1 Galumnidae sp. Gr-Ori-00277 | reverse complement strand
AACCCAAAGCCTTGTTTATGAATTGAATTCCGTAATAATCAATAATAAGTTTATGACAAACGTTTACTTTAGTCGTAGCCATAAGTCGTATCCATACGTACTGTTGACCGAAATCCCTCCAAAAAGAAATTATTGTCAAAACTTAAAGACATCTAAAGAATGCAAAACTGCTTTCCATCGGCTAATACTTAGAGACATACTTCAAGTATTAAGAGAACTGACTTATTATTCGGATCAGTGCTTAACTACTATCAAATCGATAGCATTTTGCATAAGAAAGGTTTTAAGTGTTTAATCGCCTTAAATATGATTCACTTTTCTGTTCTCCGACTGACACTCAAAGAAGAGAATGAAATTAATTACCGCTTTTTTATGGAATTATATTCAGATTATAAGAAAAGTTTCAATTTTTCAAAGAGTATATAATGTAATAAATTTTGTCAACTTTTCTCAGTATTCACAGCATTAGTCAACTGTTATTTGGAAATGTATTTCTTCTGTGTGTTTGACAGCCATTTATTATTGGAGAGAAGAGAACAGAGAGTTATAACAATTTTTTCTCTCCGTTTGTGACTCGAATTCAATTTATTTTCTCAAAAGAAGAATATCTTTAAATAAAAATTAAGTGGGAATACAAGGGGTCTGATATGGGGTCTGACACATGAAAATAAAAATTCTTTTCTCGAAACACTGTTCTCCTTATCCTCTCTTTTCAATGGCTATTAGTCCAGAATCTGTGGAGAGAACTGTTGAACACATATATCATTTGATGAACTCAATTGTGTTCAGCTCTCACGCAATAACCAAATAACGTATTGAACTTTGCAAGAGTACAATGCGATGACCCGCAACCCAACAGCACATCTAATATCAATATATTATATACAGAGTTATACTTTTGTATAAATATATATCGCGACAAAACATGCAATAAATTGGATTTAAAGTAACACAAAGTCATAGTATATAATAGTTTTGAAAAGAGTGTATAAGAATACATTTGTAAGAGTATTATAACTATTACTGATAGACTGTGGCTTTTCTAGAGCTCATGTAAAAGACATTTATTTACTCCCCTTTTCTCTCTCCATAAGAGGTGTTTAAATACAATGTATTTCTTCTCATTTAATAGTTTAGTAGAAGAGAAGGAAAAAAAACCACTAAAAAACGTGGAAACGATTTTTGGCTCTTCTCTGACAGTCAGAGAGTGTTTAGTAATAAGAATAATAAAAATAAAACATTTGTCCATTTAGTCACTCCATTCTTGAGGTTAATTCAAGTGATTCGCCCCCCAAAGAGATTCTCAATTATTGTGAAACAACATTACCATTAGGTGGGGATTGTGTGCAACAGATATTTCATTCTTGTGACAGGTCTTTCTTCTTTTAACCACAAGAGGTTACAATGATATACATCGCTTCCCAAAGACAGAGAGAGAGAGAGAGTTCCCTTTTTTAATATGTGTTTTTGATAGAGAAATTGGTTCCCCTTTTCTCTTGTGTTGATTCAATGCGGTCTCTCTTTATTCTTGTGCCGAATCTCTGGTTTTTTTCAGCCGATGTCTGACTGTTTGAAGTGCAGTCTCACCTCCGGAGTGGGTCTGATTCTTGGAGTGAGCGCACACACACGCTATCATTACAAATGATTTTCAATAATACATAATAATAATAAGAATAGTTATGGTGTGCGAGACGTTACATCAGATTGTCATTGGATCTCAAGTGTTAATTTGATTGACAGTAATTAATGAGTTATTGTTGCAATCATTCATTCAAATAATATAAAATTATTATTAATGTATTGATTAAAGAAATGCTTAGAGAAAAGGTCTGTTGCATATCCTGTGCAACACTATGGGGTCACTCATGGAATATAGAAATGCAATCATTTAAAATGATTAGCAATAAGACTACTATTGGTTATAATAATCCTTTTAAATGTTTTTCCACTTAAATTGCATTCTTGGAGTCGAACTAATATTTTATTTCCCGCTGAAAACACAATGAGAAAACAGTCGTTCCTCTCCCAAAGAAAAGCTAATTCTTTTCTCATCTGAGCTCTGGTCACGATTTGGCTCCAGTCCTAAATGTTTAGGCCCTTTGGATATAACGCCAGCGCCTATTCCCGACTCGCATTTCTATGTCGACACAATTCTCGTTAAAACTTAATAACAGATTTTGATAACAATTTTCGCTAAAATGTGAACAAATTAAACAAAAACCATTTTTTTGTCAGCTTTTGGGCTATAAATTGTTAATTAGAGCCCAATTTCCTCGCATTTGATGATAGATTAGATCAGAAAAAACATTATTTGAAAATTATATTTTAAAACTGAAATTAAGATTTTTTGCTTAATTTTCTTTTTTACGTTATTTTCATTTAAATTATAAAATAAATTCTTTAAACACTTTTTTAGAAAAATAATGCATTTTTGGCACAAATGTCAACATTTCTTAAACAAACGAATCCAAAGATTCTTATCGTTTGACAATCTATGAGATAATATTACTCTCCCTTTATATCTGTCATAATTGATATTAAGGACTATTTCAATGCAAACACAAGTCGTTTGGTGTCGTCTTCTCTGCTATTTATGCGACACTAAAATGAATACAAATCTGTATTTCTTTTTGAATGATATTCTGTTAAATATGTGTTTTTCTATGAATTAGTTTTGAGTTTTTGATAGTTTGTTTGAAGAGCAACGGAAGTGCTAACACCGGTCTTCCCCTCAAAGATGTTTTTTGTTTTAAATCCATTCTTAGAATCGGTTTTGGTTTTAATGCATCAGATTTTTGGATACAGAGAGTGAAAGCCAAGAGTGAGGGCCAACACTATTCATAACTTTTCATTGCATTCAGTCAGACGTTTAAATCAGAGAATATGTGTCTCTCTTATAGAGGACAGACATAAGGCGTAATAATAGTCTATCAAAAAAAGATGAGGGAAAGACTCTTATATGAAAATAATATGAATATTCTGTTGAAACGTTATGAAAGAAAGAGAGGGATCAGCACTGACTGACTTCTCCAAACTCTATGCACTTCACAGAGCATTAAACAAGACTTTTCTCTGGAGTAGTCGACGGCTCTGGTGAGCATCGAATCACAAAAATAATATTAGAGGACAGGAAATGATGATAATAGTTGCGTAATAAGTAAATGCATGTGCGATATACCAGTGCTATCTCTCTTTCTCTCTCACTCACTCACCAGAGTCTGAATGTGATCACATTTTAGCGAATATTTATCTACTTATGGACAGAAAAAATATATAAATAAAGAGAAAGTCTTTGCGGAAGTCTTTGTGGAATAAGTCTTTGCGGGACTTCTCTTATGTTATTAGAAGACTCTTTGGAGTACTTATTCTTATAGATTGAAACGACTTTCCATTTATTCCAATAACTTCTTCTCAAATAAAATATTTAGAGCTCTAATACACGACGAAAGACAAAGTTATTCATAAAGTTTTAATTGTGTTCACAACCGTTGAGAACATGAAAAACAGGAAATTGAGATTTCGTTCAAAAATATTTTTATTTAAGTATGACTTAAGACATAAGAAAGGCCTCAAAATAACTTTGTTTTATAATTGGGAACAACAGTTGGAAACAAATGTTACATAACTTTGATATTCTGAGCGCTCAGCACAAACCCCCCGAAACAAGACATTAACAAAAGGGATTCAACAATACTATAGATGTGAGTCTCTCCTAATTTGAATACATAATTCGTGTAATTCAATACCAGAGCGCCGCCAGTTTTGCACTTTTGATTTTGTTTACACAAGAATGCGCTCTCAATGCTATTATCGCACAGAATAATAAGCAGAGCAAAGAATGAGTGCGCACACAATGAACAAAGCACTGGTGGGATGTGCGATGGGGTGAGGGATGGAGAGGGCGGCCGACTCAACAACAAAGTGATTGTTTGTTATCATTCATTGCAATGGTGTTGATATTCATCTGAAAACTCTGTGCGAGTGTTCATACGATTTCTTTTTTTGAAAAGAGAACTAAAAAAATCTCTTTTATGTTAAACATTACTCAGAATTAGTTTTAAATAGAAATCTAACAAAACTTATGGATTGAGAGACAGAATGAGATGATTGAAACGATAAGAACCTGATATAGACTATAAAATTAGTGTATTATTAGTGAGTGACTGTTTACTATGAACGGGTGGTATTGTCTATCCATAAATTCAGGACTTAACCACTCATTGGGAGGTCTTGAGAGCTCAGTCAGAGACCATCTTATTTGAAGAACAATGAATTTCTAGTCGAGAGATAATTAATATTTCTTAAGCGGACAACAAAATAGTGATTTCGAATATTTATGGCATTCAATGAAAATAACACTAATCTTTTGATAGGCTTTCAAACATCAAAACCAATTGAAGGCTATTTTTATTTTTTATGGACTTTCACAACGAGTTTTCTTTATTTATTTTCATTATTATTAACCATTTCTATGGTTTTCGCGTCATTTATTTAGGGGTTGTTTTGTGGCTAAACTACTGATTAAGTCATTAAAATACAAAACTAAAAACAATATATAAATTAATTCTTCGCTCTTTTGGACATTTGTTTGACAACCGATTAATTGATTGATGAAATTCTGGTTCATTTGTCTATCATTTTAACTGTCATTTCGTATATGATTTGTCAGATTGTCTTCGATTCTCAATTGATTCTTGTCTTCAGAAGTCATTCTTCATTGACTCGAGAGGTGTTTAATTGCATTTTGTTTTTATTCATTTCAATCAAATGATAAAAACAATTATAATTTAAAATCCAATTTGATCTCTATCTTTGGTGGGGGCGCCAGACCTTCCCAAACACATTTATTACCAAGATAATCTGTAAGTTTAATATTTCTAACAATATATTCAACAGCTTTACATTATCTAGATAATATAATCTAATCAATACTAATTGTTCCTGGTGTGATTAACAAAAAATTGATTGAATTCGAGATTTAGAAAATCCAAAAATATTTTTATGTTTTCATAGATTCTGGAACATTGATAATGACTATAATCAAGAACAATCTGTTTGCCATATTATTGGTTAATCGTTTCAGAATCTAATAGATAACTGACTTTTAAATCAATTAATTAAAATTAATTATGAAATGAAAAATCGATTTCTCAGAAAAAAAATCATTGATTATAATATGGAAACGAAAACTATATTTAATAAATAAAAATATGATATTCTGTTTGGAAAAAGTAATAAATGATTAAAACACTTAACAAATCTGTTTTACACACAACAGAACAACATTTGCTATTATAATGAATTAATTGCATTCAAAATTAATAAAATCATTTTGTGTGCCTCTCTTTTACACTTTAGTTTCAACACTTATTATATCCGATATTTAATATTGTATTGAATTGATTGGTTTGGAGTATATTTTTTTGCGGAAAACATTTTTTTCTGTTTAAATGAATAACACATTTGAATGGATAGAAATAATTAAATTTTTACAGAAAAAGCCATTTTGTAGTTAAAAAAACTGTTGTTTTATTAGAAAAATCTGTTTTGACATCAATTTGATTATACTTTTTCTCTGTTTTGTTTAAACATAATTATTCTCTTAATAAGTTTAAAGACTTTTTTTTAAAGTTCAGACAACTTGTATTCAGAGCTTTTGGTTTCAATTGTTTTTTTTTAGTGAAAAAGAATAAAATATTTTAATAATTATTTACTGAAACCAAAACTGATTCTTATTCTAACCGTTGAACTCAATCAGAGAGTCATAAATGTTATCAGTTTGTGATCTTAAATGAGATTATAATTTAAAATTAAATTTTCTTAAAGAAAGAGTTATAGAAAAAACCCAAAATGACTGAAAATTGTGTCGAAATTAAGTAATGTTTATATAATTCTCTGATTAATTTCGTTGATTTAAATTACGAAAAACGCTTTATATTCTGATCTCTTGATTGGAAATATAATCTGATCTCTTTTTTTGTGGATCTGTTCTCCTCATTGAAGTAAAGCCAGCATTTATTGTAAGTGCTTTCCAGTAAAAACAACTCTTAACATATAATACATATTTTTCTTTGAAACAACTTTTTGGCCAATTTTTCATTTCTTTCTTAATTTCAATTTTTCAAACTAACAGAAACACAATATTCTTGAGCTCTGGTAGAGTAGTACTGCCAGAAGGAGACATACATTCTGGAGACATAACGCACTTATTTGATATATTGGCAAAAATGTAAGTCTAAACTTACGTTTCATTTAAATCTTAATATTATTAATAATATTTATCTAATATTTTAATCGCAAAAATGCGACACAAGAATGAAACTGAACTCTAAGAGACTGAGAATTTATGATTAAACAAAAATCACTGAAACCAAACACTTTAGCCCTAATTGTAATCATATGACCACTACTTCTCAATATATACAAAAGTATGGCCTCATCTGTTTAATCATAAATTCTCAGTATTTTGGACTCAACTCTATGAAACTGAGAGCTTATGATTGAACTAAATCTTTGAAACCAAACAATTTAGTGTTAATTGTGATCATATGACCACTACTCTCAACATCTCTGAAAAAAAGTTTGACCTCATCTGAAAAACAAGGACTCATTCTGTTCTTGAATTTGTTCTGAAGAAGGTAACTAGGTAGTTATCGAAAGGTTCATCATTCGATAGGATTGTTGAGTTTTGCAAGAATCTTGAAAAAATGTAAGTTTTTTTCCAAAATAATTTCATTTATTAAACTTATTCTGTGCTATGACTTAAGAATATATGAAATTGAGCAAGAGCAAAATTCCTCATGCTAATCTATTGCGTATTTAAAGCTAGCTTTTCATAAATACACTGGTGATGTAACACTTGCAAAGTCAATGTCTTTAAATAAAGGTTGTAGTATTCAAATAACTAATAAAGGGTTTATTTTCAAATGAACAAGGTGCTGGTATTTAAGAATAAAAAGTATTTTCTATTATCAAGCTTTAAGTGTTTCAAATTTTTAATCTCAATTTAGAAAAACCTTAATTTCAGAGACGGCGAAAGGTCTCACCTTTAGGGGGTACTAGGGGGCATTTTAGGCTTGAGCCTAGAGTATTATTAAAGGGTATTTTTAAAATGGTTATAAAACACTATGCGAGTCATTTTTCAGGTATTTTTTATAAACGCATAGAATACAATCATATTTAACTTATTTTATTAAAATTAAGACCAAAAGTTAATAATTTTTAACAAAAAACTTATATTTTGTTATATGAACATGTTCATTTTTCTGTTTTAGTCTATTTTTCATTTTCTCCTCTTTTTCAAAGGGGGTTCCTATCTCCTTATTTTTCTAGGGGGGTGGTACTTTGCCGGTTTTCTCCCCTAGGGGGTATTCCTGAAAACCCCCCTTTAGCCATCCCTGCTAAATATTATTTTACAATTAGATAACGAATGCAAAGTTAAGGTAAAGACTAATTATTCATTAATCTGTGAGAGTGTCGTATCGTTTATTAACGCTTTAAAAACATTTTTAGATTAATTTCTAATTTCAATTCAAATATTTCTTTAATAAAGTTATGCTGAGTTGGAACCAGAAATGATTTTAATGTAATTTTCGGGAAATTTATCCAAATTTCAGACCCAATTGAAAATTTCTTATCACTGCTATTATCTA
The DNA here is from genome assembly GCA_034700165.1 of Galumnidae sp. Gr-Ori-00277. Lineage (NCBI taxonomy): Eukaryota > Metazoa > Arthropoda > Arachnida > Sarcoptiformes > Galumnidae > Galumnidae sp. Gr-Ori-00277. The sequence continues at coordinate 10,920 of JAQIXI010000767.1, read as the reverse complement.
TAATATATTCTTTGCATTCTGTCGGCATCTCAAGGATAACTAAAATTAGATTATCCAGCAATTAATTATTATGCAATTTTAAGAGCAATCCTTGTATTGTTCATGAAATATGCTATTCTTTGCTTGCTCATTCTGAAAATGTTATCAACGCTTCAAAGTTTTGCAAAAATAGTGAAATTAAATGAAAAAACATTTTCTTTGATATTAGAGAATGAAAGTCAAACAAAAAAATGTTATTTTTCTTTGAAGAGAAGAAATAGTATTAAAAATAAGCAAAAAATATGACATTTTTGATAAAGAAATGACTGAAATATCTGAAGAGAAATGTAATTTTATATTTTCATTTTGGGCTCAGAAAAAGACTTTTCTTAAAAAACATTTAAGATGTTTAGTGAACGCCACTCAACATAAGCCATAGCGTGTGCCCAAACTGTGCGCCCAAACATACAGAGACTCTCCATTCAAATATTTATATTTGAATTTTGTTTTGTTTGAATCTATTTTATGCCTTACATTAACCCAAAAAAATAAGAAATATTAAGTTATATACGAAATGTGACAAAAACTATATGTATTCATATGTGACGACAATTTTTGTCAGAGAAAAAAATGATGAGATATATTAGTCGTGTCTCCAAAGAGAACAGCATAATATTTATAATGTAAAATACAGTGCAGTGCACACACACACAGCCTCTGCTCTCTTTTCAAAAGAAAAATATTTTTTATTTGTAAAAATCTTTTACTTTCACTGAGAAATGAGAAAAAAGAGCTAAATATGAAAATGTTTGACAAGATATCAAAAGCTGTTAGTTTTGCTCCGATGACAGTCATATCTCTGGTTATGTTTCATATTTCACTATTTCTCTATTATGTCGTTTCAATTGTGAGCTTCACTTCATATTTGATTTCATATTTTTTTTTAAAATATATATTTTGAATAAAATATTTTTAGTCTTTTAATCGCATTAAAAGCATTTGAAATGTTTTTTGTTTTGATTATAAATTACAGACAAATTCCTAAGACTTGTTGTATGACTGAAACCCATTGTTTAAAAGCAAATGCCTTTTATTGTGACATTGGTTTCAATCCGTGATATTAAACGATAATTTTAGTTATAAATTAATGTTTAACCTGGAGCACTTTCCATAAAATAGTACTATTATATCAAACTATGAACAGAAAATAATTGCATGGATTAAAAGGATTTCAACTCTTTCTGATAAAAAAAGATTATATTTTGTCGAAATATCTTTCCTAAAATCTAATGAAAAAACAGTGAAACGAGTTATTAGAGTATTATTAATACAATATTTTAGATTTTTTTCCTGTTTTTTAAATTACTTTTGAAATTCGTTTAAAACTCATATTTGTCTTCTCTCTTATTCAACTAATGTCTGCTCTCTCTCTCCCTCTCTCTCTCTCTCTCTCTCTCTCTCTCTCTCTCTCTCTCTCTCTCTCTCCCTCTCCCTCTTCCAATACCTGTGCTGTAGTGTTAGTTATCAGATGAACTCATAAACTAATTAATTGATTTAAACCCTCTTCTCTTTTGATTCGCTGTTTTTTATTATTTTTGAAGTCAATATAATTAGAAAAGTTTTGGCCACAAATCCAAAGCTTTTCTTCTTAACTGCTCTCTGTCTCCGTCTCAAAGTCTCTCTTATTCTGTGTTCACAAAATTTTTTCTGTTTTATACTTTATTTAAAGTTATCATAAAACTAATGACAGCCAAAAAGCAAATTCTTTGGCCAAACCTTTTTTAAAGTTAAATCATTGCATTAAATGAGAATTGTATATAAAAACTTGAAAGATCATTTTATTTTATTAAATATAATACTCGCCTTTAGTATAAAAATTGGTTCAAATCTACCTAATTCTTTAAATCCTGGTCCTTTTAAGTCCTGTTCCGATTAATTAGAAAATAAATTAAAGCTTTAATTTATTTTCGGAGTCTTTTCTTTCGACACAATTTTTTTATTTCATTATTCGATTGTATTTTATTTCATTGCATTTCAATGGGAAGAACTCTAAGGAATGTACTAAACATTCAATTATACTGTTCTCTACATTTTGCGGAAATGTCGGCAATCGATGAGGAAGTGGTTCCGAAAAAGACGTATTTGATTTCGTTGTGTTAAGTGAACTGTTTATTCATTTGTATGGAAGGCCTCATGACTTTTCACCCGAGTGTTTCACATGAGTGCCAATTGCAAGGGTGTCATCACATACAGAGATAAAAACAGATGAGTCCAGACTTTCGTGATTGAGTCCCACACTTGACTGATATTGACTCGACTTCCCCTTAAATAATACGAAATACTTATTCATCGCATTATAATTACGAACAAACAGTTTGTTATTGAATTATAGCTAAAAAATGTTTTTATTTTTATTAGATTTTTGTCTTCACTTTCTTTTTCTCAGAAATAGTTGAAAGTCTACTTCCGTGAAAATCGAGAGAACTCACTGTTCTGTTCTGTTCTGTTCTGTGCTATGTTCTGTTCAATAAAATAATACAAATAAAATGATTGTGGAATTATTGTGTCCAATGATTTTGTCAAATGTCTGTTCAAATAAAAGGAAATATAGGAAAAGGAGTCGCAAACCCTATAAAGAAGTCCTTTTTTGATGAATTGAAAAAATTCACGAAAGCATTGATTTTTATGAAAAAAAACTTGAATAACAAATGAGTACTGAAATTAATGTTATGTTTTAAAAAGTTGTAAATGAAGGACAGGACAGCTATTACTGAATTTCAATTGAATTTCATAAGAAATTAAAGGAATTTTGAAATTTTTTAAATTAATTCAATACCGAAAAGTAATTATATTTGAAATGAAAACAATATATCTTAACTCAAATACCGTTAATCAGAGAATTTTATTGTAAACATTCCTTCTTTTGACAATTGACTCAATACTTTTTCTAATGATTTTTTGTAGAGTTCTGACATAAAACATATTGACTTTAGGCGCTATTGTTTATGTCTGGCCTCAAATGTTAACACATTTGCATATTTGTTATAACAAATGCATTCTTAGCGGGGAGTATATCGCACAATTGAAAAGACCCTGGGCAATATTCAAGTCCTTCTTCTGCTGGCCATCACTGCTCTGATTTCGATATGAATCTTAAGACTGAAATCCAATACATATTAATATAAAATATATTTGTATTCGTCTTTCAAATAGTGATGGCTTTGAACTCAGTTCTCATACAATTGATATGAGACTAACCACAGAAGAAGGCCTTTGACTGTCACTATTTTTTTCTTGGTTTCAGACAAATAGGTGTCTGTGTGTTGCGGTTCACTCGCCTTTACGTTATATAATACCCGGAGTCAGTTTTGAATATAAATTGCAGGAATATCTTTAATATTCAACAGGACTTTGATTTTCAGACAAATTAAATGCCGGATAAAAACAAAATTCAATATTCAATTGAATTGTCAGCGATTTTAATGACTAATTTTCATATTTTATTACTTTTATTCAGCGATTATTTCCTTAAATTAATAAATCAAATGAAAAATATTTTTGCCAAAAATGATAATAATTCCACATAAAGTTTAATTAACCCTGTTTAATTATTAATTAAATGGATTTAATACAATTATTATTGTCTCAAATAATAAATTACTCGAAAAGATTATTCAATGAAATTAATTCCTTCGAAAATTGAATTTACGTTTTGATGGTTATGTTAAGAGAGATATCACTTTCATCTGATAGAAGACTATAATCATAAAAATCATTTTAAAAACATTTAACTCTCAATCCATCGATTATTAGTTATTTTGTGGGAAAAGGAGTTTAACGAAGAAATTTATAATAATTTCAAAACCGAGTGTTTTATTCATAACATTTCTCACATTTGCTATCAAATAAGAGTATCATAAAGTTCTTGGTTTTTTAATTTCATATATCAATTTAAAATATCTATCAAAATAATTATTGGATGTACTCATCTTCACATAAAAGAGTTAGCAAGAGGGAAAAAAAAAAGAAATACTCATTTTTGAGGCTATTCAGTGCTCTAACACTCCGGGGGTTGTATACTATCCAATGACTGCCTTTTATAAAGACTTGAAATTATTAATTTAGAATTGAATTAATTATAAATAAATTTTTACATAAATTTTTTGTCACTCTATTAGCGATGACTTCAATGACACACTCAAACAGAAAAATAGTAATAACTTTAATCTTTTAATCAAATGAATTATATTTTAGTTATACTTTCAAAGAATTTATTAAATTATTTGTCAAACGAATGAAATTTTAGTATTTTATTGCTTTCTGTCTATTGAGTGAAAAGTAAAGAAAATTATGTTATTAATAATTACTCGACTCTTGAAGTTTTGCAAAATGTCTTCACATAAGTATTAAAAGAGGAGTTTTACTAACTTTTCTTCAGTTCTGTTTGAGTGAACAGTTTTGGAATGTCTTCAAAAAATCCTTATTTTAATTTAAATCTGAACTTTTTTGAGACAAAACTATTAGTTTTGAAATAATATTCTTTAGTAATTCAATGAAGAAATTAATTTTTATCTGATTTTTATAGCCTTTGAAAGTAATTTTAAAATAATTTCTTTTAAAATTCAGTCTTTGATTCAGAAGTTATCGTTATTTTTCTTTTAATATTTCGGTGAATATGTTATCAGTAAAACATTTTTTACTCCAAAAATATAATAATTAATACAAAATTAAAATATTTCTAATCATTAAATGTAATAATAATAAAAGAATTTCGATATTTTTATAGCTTTTGTTGAATTAATTTTTCTCAAACTTTAAGATAAGACGTCAAATGCTTTTCAGGAAAAATTCTTAGGACTTACGACTTGTCTCTAAAATTATTACCGAATAAATAGATATCAATTGAGAAACAAGTTTTTGTTATCCATTAGTGAAGAAAATCCTCCAATAAAACAATGATAATAACAATAATTACAGAAAATACCAATAAATTAAGAAAAAGAGATTCAGAAAAAATGTCAAATCAATAGTCAATTCTCTTACAGTTTGTGACTGGAATTCATAATAAACTTTTGGAAGAATAAGAGTTATTAAATATCACTAATTATGAGATTGTTTTTTATACATTTCTGGAAGCACTCGATCCTTACACCAGTTCTGGAATAATACCTGTGCTGTAGAACCAATGCTCTCTTTCACTGGAAATTTTTCGTTTTCATTTCTCCGTCTTTTTTTTCTTTGTTTTTCTCTTAAGAAGTTATTATTCTTTTGTGATAAATGATATTCAATGCATTAATCACTTGACTCATGATTTGCGCGATTCATGTCTTAACAATAAATATCGAGACATTTCAAGGCAATGGATGTGCGTATTATTCATTGCCTTAAACTCCAGTTATTTGGCGGCTCTCATACGCCAAACACAAAACTAAAATACACTTTAATTATAACAGAAAAAAATGCGAATTCTATTGAATTTTTATTTTTGTACTTTTATTTCACTTTTAGCTAATAATCAATCGCTTAAATATCCATTGATTGAAATCTAGGTTTCTATTGATTCCCAATTTGATAATAACATATCAACAATTTCTCTCCGATCAGTTTCACCGATATATTTCATTAGAAGTCAAGCATTTACTCAATAAATATAATTTTCTTAAGTAAGAGCTGAGAAAATGTTCAAAATTCTTGACTCTTATCTAAGATTTCGGTCGACCGGAGAAAAAGACACCGAAAGTAAAGTTTTGTTATATTAGAGTTTGAAAAATGGTTTTCTCTCATATTATGTTCTGAATATTGCGTGATATGAGAGACACAGAATAGAGGAAAGAGCAAAAAAAAACTGGGGGCTCATCCTATCCTCTATTATGTGGTTAACACAGGAGTTAAGTAACAATAAGTGGGAATAAATTTTTTGCTGAAAAATGCTTTTGTGTCACAAATGAAATATTTAAAGTCTAAGATTTAATGCCAGACCCATACAAATAATTGGTCGATCTTCACCTGGAGGGCGATAATTAACCTTGAAATGGATGCCTCCGACAAATTTCTTTACTGTTCTCTTTCTCTAAAATAATAATAATAGTAATGAGTGTATAGTATTGGTTACCTATAAAAACAAAAATCATTATTTTATTCGTTTCTTAATTTGCATTTTCTTATGTGTGTTCTCTTCTGTGGAAACATTTCGGAAGAGAGAGTATTGTATCAAATATAAGAGGAGAGTCTCTTCACTGGATCAGTGAAAAGGGAGAGGGTATCCGACAGTAGTAGTTGTTTAGTAGTGCTCAATAAAAGTCATTGGAGAGGAATCGCTGTTTAATAACATTGTTCTTATTCTGTGTTTCTCTCCGATTATTAACTCCTCTCCAGTTATGGCCGAGACTTCGATTATAATATATAATAATTGCTATTCTCTGAACTCAAATAATAATAAGTTGTTTTTGGCTTTTAATTCGAGTTCAGTAAAATTGTATTTCATTTTCCCCTCTCCTTTGTCATAGACTAGAATGACTCGGAGGCAATTTCTTTAATCAATAATTTTGTTTTATAGACTGCTATCCGATTGCCATTCATTTATCCCATTCTTATTTTAATAGCACTCCATAAGAGAGTATAGTATTATTATTATAGTATTTCTTCAGATCTAATGTTGTTTTGAAATAATATTTAATTTTTGTTCTCATCTCTGGCTCAGGACTGAAATTTTATTCAGATCGCACAGAATAGTGTTGTTAAGAAACAGAGAGCTCACAATCAGAATATAATTATCCCAAAAGAGACGGTTAATAAATTATTGATATAAACATTAATTATAGACACATTAATATTGGAGTCTATTATTATTATAAATAAGGCTTTAATTTGAATTCTATGCTAAATAAGGAGAAAATAATTGTAATTTCAATCAATAATTAATCGATTTTTGGTGTTAAAAGAATTTCTGATCAAAACTTTTAGCTTTTGTTTTACGCCAAACAACAAATTCAGTGAATTTCGATTTGAGGTTAAATATTTTCAGGAGAACAATGCCTTTGAATAACAATTAGCTAGGTTAGTTTACTACTTTGCTTTTTGATAAATGTATCGTGCAACAATCGAATTTTTAATTAATGTGTTTGCAATTAATTAATTAATAATTAACTTAAGTCTTGTGAGAAGAGTCTATTTAGAGTGAAAAAAAATAAGAGGCCATCACTTTATTGGATGAAATCCAGGAGTCTTTCCTTTTTCTGATATCGATTTTTGATAAAAACGTTTGACTTTTAATAGAGAGAAAAGTTAATGACTTTTTAAAACGATTTCCAAATCAACAAAATCTTTGAATGACTAGACTTTTGGTGAAACAATTTTTTTAGTCATACATTTCTCTCTCTCTCTCTCTCTCTCTCTCTCTCTCTCTCTCTCTCTCTCTCTCTCTCACCCAAAGTATTTGCATAGATTTAATCCGAGTTATTATCAATTGAACTGATTTTTTTTTGCTAAAAACTGTTACAGTATTTGAAAATTTGAAAAAAATCTAATTATAATAAATTCTTGTTTTCGGTGTAATTCTAATCTAATTATGGGATAAAATATTAGTGATTATTGAAATAATTTTTCAAATTCTAGTCGAGAGAGAAAACTAAAGAAACAAAACTTTTTTTCAAACAATCTTTTTGTTGTTTAAGAAGAGCGATGAGTGTCTTGTAATGTGTTTTGAGTCTAACATTAGAATAGGAATACATAAGAAATAAATTGTAATAATATTTGTTTGAAAAGTAGTTATAATAATAATTGTATTGTAATAATAGTATTGATAAACAAATTGATTGATAGTTCGTTTCGTTTGGTTTATTCACTTATTTTGTTGGCCTTATTATCATTTATTATCTGATTATCGACACAAACACTACAATTACACTGTTTTGAGACTTACAACAAAAGAATTCTCTGTTCTCTTCCCCTCTCCTTCTCAGCAGACAATCACTTCTGAAAAGAGCCAAACACAGAGATGAGAGAATAGGAGCTCAGAATGAGTTCTTTCATGACTTTTAAGTGACTCTCTATTCCTATCGTCTCATTTGCTTTCAATTCTGAATTTCTAAATATTTTCAAACTATAGATATCTTAAGAATAAAAGAAAGAGAATTAGAATAATATGTGAAGACTCTGAAGGGATGACAACACAAAAAAGACTATTATATCGATATGAGAGATGAGGTGTGTCTTTACAGCAATTATATGAACTGTCAGTTAGTTTGCGTTCATTAGTTTTTATAAACACTGCTATAAATACGTTAAAGTGATGCCAAACGTCTGTATCGCCCAACCAATGAACCAATGAATACAACTATTGTTAACTTTTGATGAGATAAAGACCTCTCTATTTACCCCCAAATAAGGCTCTCTCTCTCTCCTCTCCCTCTCTCTCCTCTCCTCTCCTCTCAGCTATGATTTTGTGAATACCTCTCTCATCAAAGGCATCAGTGGTTTGCACTCCTCTTCCTCTTATTGTAAATTCAAACTCTATTCTAGTTTTAGGTTTGATTTTGTCAATGTTTGAGGGCTGTTGTGTTGGGCCCATACATACTGGCAGTGATAGGCTATCATTTTCTAATCTAATTGCAAGTGCTTTGTATTTCAGTACAAATTGTATGCATGTCTGGCCTGTGTTTAGTTCTCATTATTAGTATTGTTAGTAAAGAATATAATATAGGGAACAGACGGTTCTATTGGCTTCTCATCCCTCAAGTCTTAGCTTTTCATTATTGTTGTCAAGAAATAAACATTTAGTAGAGATGTTGATCGACATAACAAAATAATATGCATTTCATAGATATTTTGATACACCGATTGTTAAACAGCATATCATTTATGTATTATATGCTTATGAAGTGAAGGCATTTCTCATCTTTTCTTTTGATGTAATATTTTTTCGGTGAATAAATAATTTTACGGTTTGTTAGAAATGTTTCACTTCTTCTTAATGTATGCAAACATTTTATACTAAAGAAGAAAAAAATATTTTCAACGAAATAAGTTTAAGATCTTTCCAATTCTGGCCTCTTATTTATGTTGATTTTGTGTTTAATTAATTAACCAGGGTTATTAATGAATTAAATGTTGAATGGCAGACCAATTTCCAGTTGATTTGAATCGAGGTATAAAACTTAATCACCTCTTTTTACTGTCAATTTATCCAAATATTTAACAGATCTGTTCTGATTGGAGTTAACACTATTTTGCATAATTAATTAAATTAGAAACAAACAAGGACAGTTTTACTATTAGCTAACCAATCTAGGAGCACCTTTATATCCTTACCAAGACATTAATAAACAACTGTTTGGGTGTTGAAAAGTTGTGTAAATTTCTTACTCTTTTACTTTACTTTATTTTTTTTAGTTTTTTCTCTTCTATTTCTACGTTGACTTCAAATTACAGTCAAAAAACTCTTAAAATGTTTTAATTATATTTAAGTATCAAAATTCCATTAATACCAGAAACAAGAGTTGACTTAAAACACCGATAATTGGATTTATGTTGACGTCAGTAAATGAATGGTTTAGTAAAAAATGGTTTGAAAATTATATTTAAATATATTTCCAATAAAACAACTTTTTTGGCGAAAAATTGCGTTTAAAAAATTCAGTGATAACCTAAAAGTGTGTAACAGTTATACAGTTATTACATAAATGATATAATACTGTAATACAGAGATGAGTGCACTTATGTTAGACACTGACTCTTCTTTTCACTTCTGAACAACTGATACCAATCTCTCACTGAACGAAGAAAATGGTTCTGAAGATATTTTAAACCAATTTTTGTGCTAAAACTTCTCGAATAATCTCATGAATAGATGAATGGATAGATTTTGTTTATCATTAGAAAGTTATCTAATTTCAGAAAATCATTACTCATTTTGTTTTAAATTCTGTAAACGTTATGAAAATAAATGGCGTTAATATTTTGATGACTTTTTTTAGGATAAACAGCAAAACGTTGCAAACATTTCACGCTTTGACAGCAGACTTAATATTCCATGTTATGATTTGCTCTATGCTATTTTCTTAGCATAAGAGTATAGACAAGCTAGTTTATCTCAGTAATTATCTAGTTAATTAAGGAATTTGTGAGAAATTCTCTGCTAATTGACAATTATTTTGAGTTCAATCGATCTGAACTAAATCTATATGTGATTAGAGAACAGGTATCACTGTTTTGGCTAAACCCCACTTTAATAGAACAAAAAATACCCTGACCCATTTGGGCCAACAAATTTTCATATCTCATTTTGTCGCCCAATTATACTCTATTTAGAAATTCTTTGTTAATGACTAAAGAATAAGAAAAATCAAATCGACTAAAATAACCTTTACTTTGAGTTTAGGCTATGAGTAAAGTAATGCTTATTTTCATAAATCAATTTATTGTTCACTGAATTCTCTTAAACGTATTATTAATAGTATTTTCATAAAAGTCTTATCTATTGCTTACAATAGACTTCTTTGTATTAGAAAACGATATTTCATTTATAGTACTAATCAGTAATCGTTTAAAATCAGATTTTTATCTAATCATTGAAAGAATTGAAGCAAATATTTTAGATAAGAATAGATTTTAATCGTCGATAACAGTATTCAATCAAAATTAGCAAAACTATTGTAAACTCTTATCTGAGAGCATATGTCAAACATCTGATTGAATATAAAGTATGCAAATTAGCCGTCGATTCATTCAAATAAGCAGTGAATCAAAAAATAAAGTTTTTAAAACTCATGTTAGGCGTGGGTTTGGATCTGTTTTCAAGTCTGTGAGCTCTCGAATATTATATAACAAATATAAGCCTTTTGTTCACTGGATTTGCTTTCAAAACAAAACAAGGTTTGAGGGCAAAGCTATAATCACTACATTTATGAAAATTTATCAAAAAGATAGACTTATTGAAAAGAT
>JAQIXI010000766.1:0-18573 GCA_034700165.1 Galumnidae sp. Gr-Ori-00277 | reverse complement strand
CTTATTCTGTGTCGGTGTAATCATAGGCGTAATAAAGCATAGAATAATTTTGTTGACATTTTGTCTTTACTTTAATTAAGTTAGTGTTAGTGTTGAGGCATTTCTTTCATTGAAATTCCAATTATTAACTTTTCTATCGTTTGATTTCGTCTCAAATAAACTTATTTAGTGTTCGACAAACAAATGACAAATTCTGTTATTCAAGAATAAAGTCAATTACCAGAAGTTAGTTACTATAGTTATTTGTTCTCAGCAAAATGTCCAAGGTCATTCTTATTAAGCTTATTAACAAGAACATGCAATAATTTACTTTATTAGTGAATTAATTTTAATATATGAGTGAATAATAAACCCTTTATTACTAATATATTCTAATTATCTTTGAATTTGTATTAAATTAAATTTAATTTCGAATAAATTTGGAAATAATTTTATTCTTAAAGTTTATTTAATTTGAAATTTTGGTGAAGAAATAGAATTATCTGAACTGTAATTGAATTTCAAGAAAAACGCAAAAAATAAAATGAAATTTTAGACAAACTTTTAGTATAAACACAAGAATTGTATTCTTTTCAGATGTTTTCTATTGTATTTGAAACCCGTTTTTCTCGTGTTTTAAATAAAAATATTTATTATAATAAATGTTTTAAACAAATGTTATTTCTTCGACACATTATATAAGACGTCAAATGACTCCAAAAAGAAAAGAAAATAAAGACTAAGAAAATATAGAAGTATTACAACAAATAATGAATCGACAAAATTGATGTTAAAAAGAAATATATCACTTGAACTGAGATATTAAACTTAAAGGGAATTTCCTATTGAGAAGGGAATACAATAGAGATAGGGATAGGGATAGGGATGGACTAAATATAAAGAAAAATGAAAATAAAATATCAAAAGACTGTAAATATAGCTTTCGATTGCAATTCTATTACATTTTTTTTTCTTTTACTGAATCTACAGTTCGTATGGTTTTTGCAGTGAAGGCCTAAAATCATGATTTATATCAACATTTATTATAAAAATCCCTTCGGGAGGCTTCACATCCGTGTGCTCTAAACCCAGACACCGGATCACTGACTCAAGACTTTCTTTGTTGAGAAACATTTTTGTTACATAAAAAAGTGTTTATTATTTTAGAGAAATCCGATGTCTTTTTCAAAAGTTCGTATGACTTTTGTCATGACTTTTGTCTGAGAGTTGAAATATTTCGCTTTCAACTAAACTATTAACAATTTAAGCAATCATTTTAAAAGACAATCTTTCAAAATAATGACTTAAACTTTGAGGAAAGTTATCATTTAATCGATTTTTTTTCCAACAATATTAGCGAATATTCATTAATAAAATGAATCGTTTTATCAAAAATTATATTTTCATAAATGAGAGATACCTTAAGAGTACTTTTAGTTATAATTAAAGGGATTAATATTGAAAAGCAATTATTCGTAGAATTTTTCTTTAAGCAGAATATAGTCAATGAGTGGAGAGGGAGGGGAGAGAGAGAGAGAGAGAGAGAGAGAGAGAGAGAGAGAGAGAGAGAGAGAGAGAGAGATTAGATAATTGGTATTTATCTAAGTGTGTGAATGACTGTTCTTTTAAGTCTTTCGTTTAATCGAAGTTTTAAATCTCTTTTTGCAGATCGAAGAGTCAACTCTTCCGAATCCTAAGAATCCAAAACTGGCACTAATTAGAGGCCAACGGCGTGTAATTTCGAGGGACTTCGCGGCCTACAGATCAACACTGGAACGGCATAAGTATAGCATTGATACCCCCAATTGGCTTCGTTCTAAACGTAGAGCCTCCACACAAACAGCTCAGAATCTGACGGGTATTAAGGATTTGTTGTTTATCTGAATAAATCTGAGGTCAAAGTTCTGCCAAAAGAATTGATTTAAAAGAAAAGAGTTTTTCTCAAAAGTTTAATCTTATTTCCAGAGTTTTATTCAGAAAAACTGATAAAAAGAGAGCTTTACTTCATTTGATTCAATTTTCATAAGTTTCCCACTGTTTTCCTTCACTATATTTGATATGTGTTTGTGTACAGACCTAAAGGATTGGCTGCTTTTAATATGTTTGGCGTTTACTGATGGAGACGAAGGCCTTTGTTTGGAGCGCAAAGATTTTAATATATTAAAGCCCTTCCAAAAAGTGAATAGAATTCCCGGATTACGAAACCTATTGTGGAAAAAAGACACGTTTTGTACGACAATGACTGAGGCTAGAAAAGTGCACAGTTCAGTATAACCTTAATATTACTTTTATATACATTTAGTATAACTTTACCTAATTATTAGAAGTGTTCTTATATTTCAGTCCTTAATTAGGATTTTTCTTATGTTTTATTTAACGAAATTTTAATAAAAATTTGGTCTCAAATTTCTTGGAAAACAGTTATAATGAAGAATCCGGTGACTCCTCTATGTTTTGTTATGCCCAACCAATTCCAACAGTTCGTTGACGTTGCAGAGGGTATGCCATTAATAAAGAGCTCATTATTTGCTTAAACCCCTAATCAAATGAACACTTTTTTGTTTTGTTAAGCACTCGGATATTCTGCGGAATGGCTTTTAAAGCCCATAAGTATAGGCGGACGCGTCTCAGGAAATGGTCCGCAACTGATCAACATTTTCACTAATGAGGGAAGGGATAGACTCAGAGAATACAATATTAAAAGAGGTGTAATCCAACAATACATCCCTAATCCATTGCATGTGTTCGGACAACCCGTCAATTTGCGGATATATGTGATCGTGACATCGATCGCACCCCTCAGAGCATATGTTCACAGCGAAGGACTAGTCTTCCATCGATACGAACAAAATAAAAACTTTAAAAAAGTATATCATTTATCCAAAACATTAGATATTAAATGAATGTTTGATTAGATTCCGGGCAGAACTTGGATTTTGAGTCAGTTCTGGCAGTTTATCACAAAAAACTTTGGAACCGACCGAATGAAGAAAGCAATAAATTGTATTTATAGGGCAATACTCCAGACCTTACTTATAGCTGAGGCGATGTTAATAACACAACAACAACAACAGTCCCAAATGCAGTCCAATAGTATAAACGCTGAGAGGATTGTCTTCAAAAAATGCAACTCTTGTTTCCATTTAATGGCTTTCGATATAATATTGAACTCAAGTTTAGATCCGTTTATTATAGGTTTGGAAATCATTTGTATTTACGAATTATTTATTAACTCATTTGTCTGAGAGTTGTTTTCTAATGACCTAATTGTATGGTTGTGCAGAAGTGAATGGACAGCCCAATATGCAAGAGTCACGAAAGGATGAGTCGCCGGTTTCAGGCAAAATAAAAAAGATTATTCTCGATGACGTTATTTCGCTGATCAGTTCAACTGATTCTGTGTCTAATGATGTCTCCGAAGCATTGGATGAAGTGATTGGCGATAACGTGGGAGTAATGGGCATCAGTTGTCATATATCGCACGACCTGTGCTTAAGTAGACATGATTTGAGTTATTTAATACAATCGAGAAGAGAAGCACTGAGTAAGGGTTCGTTTAAGAATTTATATCCGGCGCTGACAATAGACAGCCATAAGCTATTGATCGACGAATTAAGTCAATTGATTGTCGCTCAAAGTGTGGGACAGACTCCGAGTGAATTATGGTCTGTTCACAAAACAGCAGATCTCCATCCGTTGCTCATGTCTTTAGAAAGATATTACTACAGACATATTATCGATGAAGAATACGGTGACGGCGCAGGAAATGTCCAAAATCACAATCAAATTAATTTTAATAATAATTCTGTGTTTTTAAGCGATAAAAATCTCTTCGACTTCTCAGCAGTCAATGGATGTTCTGATGGTTAGTAGTATTTAAGGGGAAATACATTTTTTGTAAAAACTTTGCTTTAATGCAATGTTTAATTTAAGCAAGTTTATTTTTTACTAATACCCAATGTCATCTTGATTATCCTAAACAGAGCCGTCAACTTTGCCTTATTTGTCTTCGATAGACACAATTCCTTCACTAGAATTAAAGCCTTCATTCTCTCCACTCATAACTCAATATCATTGTAACGTATCGTATGAACAGCTTTTGATAACTGTGTCGGCAAAAGCCCAGAACTGTCAGAGTGAGGTTAGGTTGGATGACAAGTTTGGCTCATCTAGGTAAAATGATTTCACCTTTTCTTTTCTTCAATTTATAGAAAACAGTGTTTATATGTCTGTTTGTCTAATAGAGCGACGAATTATACGCTCGGAATTGGAGTGAATAAGA
Source organism: Galumnidae sp. Gr-Ori-00277 (assembly GCA_034700165.1). Lineage (NCBI taxonomy): Eukaryota > Metazoa > Arthropoda > Arachnida > Sarcoptiformes > Galumnidae > Galumnidae sp. Gr-Ori-00277. Next base: position 14,312 of record JAQIXI010000766.1, on the reverse strand, counting down.
TATCGTTTGTTGTGGTCGACATCTCACACACAGAGCCGTGGGTTATAAATACATATACTTTGATAATAAATCGAATGCCGATCAGCCATAATGTGCCTCAATTTAGTGCACAACTACCTCATAAAGTCTGTTCTTTCACTCAAGTATGTCATTAAAGTCATAATCATATGAAAGACTCCAATCAAAACTCATTGTCTCTTATAATGTAAAGATATGGCAAAAGGATTCTATGAACTGTAAATACCCCCTTGGCTACATTAACACCACTTTCACTAATGTTTCATTTCTGTAATGTTAATGAAAATGGCATTGTTGCAATGCTTGCAATACTTGCATGATCATTTACAGTTCTGGTACTGTCTTTACATTTTCTTTACTTATTCTCAAGAGATTGAGATTTGAAAACAAATAAATAAATAATATATTCGTTAATAAGTATTATTGACGTCAACAACAGGACTGTGATATGAGAGTCTTCCCACGCGATGTGTGCGGACTCACTGAACAAATAAATTATTTGGACTGGAGGACATACTTATACAGGCAATCATTGACCAGAAAGTGCCCGACCGGCTCTGAAACCGGCAGATGGTTTGTGCCCTGTGCTCATTGTGATAATTCATCAAGTTGCTATTGGCACGATGCCCGATGGGATCCAATTCAATGTCATTATCCGATTCTTTCGCAGAAGAAACTGTCCTCTTGTCTCACAAATAAAAAAGTCATTATTTATCCAATTCTGAGACCTTTTCTTAAATATTTTTGTTTTAAATAATTAGATTCTATTCGTCGGCGACTCCACTAACAGAGGAATTATGCATTACCTCATTGAAAGACTTAATGGAACTCTTGTAGAATGGGATAAGACTCACGATCTGAAAATATATCCTAATATGAATAGAGGAAAGACATCCATTAGTTTTGCTTATTATCCGAAGTTTTGGTTACCCACAAACCAAAGGCCGTCCTTCGATAGAGCCGTTTATCAATTGTTTGAAAAGTATTCACTCATTATTTTAAATTTAAATAAAATCTTCAATAATTGCTTGTTTAGAGTACAGCCATTAGAAAACAATTCAAATACTGTCCTTATCTTTGGTGGCGTCCAATGGTTAGCCACTCAACACATCCATATGTTGCTCAAGACTTTAGCCAGGTATGTCTTTTCATTTCAGATAAAAATCTACTAAATATTTAATTTAGAATATTCTTAACTCTTAATTAATTTGACCTTGTAGAATAAATTAATTAACACTTCCAGTAAAGATATCCTGAATAAGTTTTGTGTATTAAATATTGTAAGGATAGAATTGGGAGAGAATTGGGATTATTAAGAGTTGTTTCTAATTAGAGCTGATTCTTATACTTTGTTTTCATATCGAATGCAATTCTAATGAATTAGTTTTTGTATCAATAGTTTGAAACTTCAGGGAATAAAACTGGTTATGAAGACATTAGGCGCTGGTTTTCATCAACACATCGAAGGCGTTCACTGTTTATCTCTAGTAATGATTCAATTTATTAATAACTTTAAAATAAATTCAATTTTTATTTCATTAATAGGAAGAACACCAGAAATTAGCCCTTCATAACATCGCTCTGTCCTCTTATGCACTGAAGTTAGGCATAGAAGTGGTCGACACATATAATATAACAATAGCCAAGTTCAAAGATTTTATGCCTGGAAAATGTGCTTGCCATTTTCACCAAGTATATTTTGAATTTAGTTATTTTTAAATTAAATTTTCATTTTTATAGATTTCAGAGATTTCTAAAAATGACATAAATTCTGTTCAAACTGTATATCGAGTGGAGGGACCCATAAATGCCATTTACACTAATATTGTTATCAGCAGAATATGCGATGACTTCGAGGACGAACCCGATTACGGATAATATTTTCTATTAAAATATATTTAATTGATTTAAAGCCAAAATTAAATTAAATAATTTGAAGCATTTATTCTGTGATCTATTATTTGTAAATAATATCAAAATTTGTTAAATAATTAATATTTATTAATAAAATTTATTAAATAAATTATATCGAAACTTCTTTTTTGTTTAAAAACATTTGAACTCATAATTGATTTAATGGAAACAATTTTTTAAATAAAGGATTAATATTTAATAAATTGGTTAATATTAATAATTAATATTCAATTTATATTTAAAGTTAAAATACATTTTGATTTATATTATTTGATAGAAATTCTGTCACTTCTATTATAAAAATATTTAACACAAAAAGACGTTTTATACTGGATTTTAGATAGCATTTTATATAAATTACTCAATGTTCCAGGCAAATTTCACGAATATAGCAATAGTCAACATTTTAAGTCCATTTACTAATTTTTTCATTGAATTTTTTTTCCATAATTATTATAAATTTAGTGAATGTCACTCAACAGCTCAGACCCAAAGAATTTGTTGAATTAGATTTTGTTAGATATAAACAAAAAATTCGAGTTTTAGTTTAGACCCCTTTATAATTACGAATAATTTATTTTAAGTAAAAACAATTAGTTTTATCACATATTTTATGCTTTAAATATGTTATTCAGAGCCCAGAATAATGTCTACGACCATATCACGCTGAAAGCACCGGTTCTCGTTCGATCACCGAAGTTAAGCAGCGTCGAGCCTGGTTAGTACTTGGGAGGGAGACCACCTGGGAATACTGGGTGTCGTAGACTTTTTTTTGCATTGTTTAAATAACTTAAAGTGTGAATAAATTATTTTATAGCCTTATATTAACACAAAATGAGATATAAATTACTAATAATTTTCAAAATAGTTTTAATGCAAATTATATTTAAAACTTTTGTCAAATAATCGAAACTAATTAATTAAATTATAAATTCAGTTAGTATTGCTTCAATATTAAAAGTAACAAGATAAATGGATTAATAATCTCTTAAATACTGATTTCTAATTGACAATCCATCAATGAGCTAGGATAGGGCAAGAGTGGTTTAATACTACTAATAGCAAATGGGTGCACATCTGATGAGCTCACGATTTGGGAAAATTAAAATACTTTGTGTTATCTCAGATAACTTATCTGACCCTAAAATTGGTTTTAACAGCGACGGCACCGCATATGATATCCATTTGTTATATTCAGTGTAAGTCATTTGAATGCTTTTCCCCAAAATTTTTGTTCATTTCTTATAAAATACTAATAAAACAAATTTTGATTAAATAATTTATTTTGAGATTTAATAACAAATTTAATTAAAAAAAATTGTTTTGAGTAAATAAAAAGATGAGTTAGTCTTCGCCGGCGGGTAAGGCGTCCTCTAATTTACGAATGAATTTCACTCTTAATTCAGTGGTTGAGTCGCCTTTGAGACAGTCCTGAATAAACCAAACCTGGACTTCAATTTGAACCTTTAATTAGACAAAAATGAATTACTTTTTAAGATAAAAACGAAAATTGTTGTCCAAAACAAACCATTTCGAGGGCACCTCTTATAATACCCGATAAAACATTAGAATATTTCAAATTATATAAGTTTTCGGGTAATTCCACGAATTCAGTCAATGGATTACTGTCCATAAGTAAAGAGAACTCGTCGTTAGCGGGCGACCAGTTGGCCACCGATGGACTGATTCCCAAATACATTTTGAACGCCATTTGAATCTTATCCGCCGTTTCTTTCATATCATGACATCGACCGGAGTTTGTTTTGGCTAAAAAGTCTTCAATAAGTCTTAAACCAATGTTATAACCCCTTAAATACAATATTTGGTTAAAACAGTTGTCATTTGTGATCAAATGTCATACATTCGGTCCAATTGTTTGTTAACCTCTTCGACACTGTCGTAGTCTTTGAGTAATTGTGCGATAAGTGAGCCATAGGTCAGAGTAAACAAATCGCAACTCTTTTTTAAAAAATGATAATTAATTTGGTTTTAAGAATAATCAATGAATTACCACTTTCTTGGGTTCAACACTTTTCTGTGGCGGTCGAGACATCACTGAAACAATCGATAATATCAACAAAATATATCTTTAATTATATAAATGAGACGACAATTGAATTAAATAAACCTTTAATTCAAATATTTATTTATATTTTGTTGAGAACTCCTCTGATGTAATCAATAATAAGGTAGAGGTCTGTAAAGAGATCTATAAGAGGTCTTTATATTTCTTAATTGTATTCAAAAAGATTTTATATTTTAATTATTAATAAAATCCTTTATTTTTTTAATCAGAATATAAAATCAATTGTTCTTTACTTCCCAATAGAACCTGGATAGTCAAAAATTTCTTTATTAGATGCAAACATACAATGTAGATATTCTTCGGAAACTTGTGACTGGTCATTTCCTGTTAAGAGTTCTATATGATTAGTGTCAAGGCCATTTCTGTGAAGGTTCAGGGATTGTTTTGTTTTGTTAAATAAATCAAAACAAATGCAAATAAGAATTTGATTCACGATTTTTAAATAACTTTCAATTATGAGATAATCATTTAAAGTATTAATAAGAGAGAGAATGTCGTCTTCAGTACAGTCTTCGCCGATAAGAGTTGGATCTGTTTATGGAAAGTCAGGATTGGTTTCGACCGCAAAGACAACTCTTAGTGAACAGACGTCTAGACTTCAGACGAAACACAGCTATGATTTGGATTTAATCGACGATATGAGGGCTTTCCTTAAAACCAAATGCAATATAGAAAAGGATTACTGCAATCAAATGATTAAATTAATTAACAGTCAGTCAAACAAAAAGTACCCCAACTTTGAGGCCGAGAATGACTCCGATGTCAAGTAATCCCTTTCCTAAACTTTAGTTCTTTAGTTTATTTGTGTTTTTTGTCTTTCGGTGAATCAGAACTCTTTATACTTCTTGGAAGACATATTTGGATGAATTGGATAAGTCTTCGAAGAATCGTTTGACACAATTTGAACAATTGGTTCAAATCTGTGATCTTCTAAAACAAATCAAATCCAGAAAATTGCAGATTTCCAAGAAGTCAATCGATCAGCATTTGAAGTATGTCTTTCAGAAAAGTATTTGAATTTGATTTAATTATTCTGACCATTAAATGACAGGAAAATGCACGAGGAAGTGCTCACTTCCATCTCGGAAATTGAAAAGACAAGGAAACTGTACTTCGATGACGAACATATGGCAAAACAGGCCCGGGATAAAGAGGAAAAGTATACTTACATTCAATTAATGGTTAAATTCATTCATTTATTGATTGATTTATTTAAGAATTAAAAAACGGAAAACCGGTCTCTTCTCGTCGTTCACTAATTTGCAGAATAAGAAAGAAAAGTCTTCGGCTCAGAGGGAGGCTTCAGATATACAATCAACTCAAGTAAACCATTGTTTTTAATGAATATTTTATTAAAACCCTTTTAAATTCGTAATTTCAAAAACCCTTATAATTATTTCATATTTTGATAAAATTCTTACATTTATTATATATTGAGTTTATTATACAAGCAATTAGAAAGTTTACTTGCTAACATTCTAAACTCAAAAGTTGAAAGTTTCTACAAATGAGATAAGTCTATAACTCTAATGATTTTAAGGCCCGAAACGACTATTTAATGGCTTTGGCGGCCGGAAACGCACATTTGGATCATTATTATAATCTGGATTTACCACAACTTATGAAGAATATCGACGACGACGTACTCGACAAATGTCGAGGTCTTTAAAATTTAATTAATTTAGAAATTATTTCCAATTCTTTACTAAAACTTTTGCCAAAACTCTTAAAATAATAGGATTTATGCTTTCATTACTGGAAAACGAAATAAACTCCATTCAAGTCTCAAATGAGTCTTTAAATAAGTCCTACACTTTAGCCGAAACCACTTCCGCTGATATAACTAACAAAGCATTTATGGCTGAACCACAGTCTGCGTGTCTTCGGTCAGCCCTCTTTCCCTCCGACTAATTATAGCTCGTATTCTATATTTCTCTTAAAATAATTGATTTATTTTTAAAAAACAGTGAACTTCTTGTGTATGAGTTCGAGGCCTGCGATAACGATAACGTTGATGTCATATCGTTGGACCACAACGCAGATATTGCTCTTAGAAATGAGATCCAGAAGTGGTTTACCTGGTTTTCCAAAGAATGTAGAAATTTAAACCGACTCTCACAACAACTGATCAAATGTCAGGCGCTGTTATCCGAAGGACATAAGGTTTAAGAATTACTTCAATTAATTGTTTTAATGGTTTTATTCTTAAAGACTGTTGAGGTGTCGGGTCAGAGCTCTCCCGTCGATATTGAGAGTCGAATCGATGACATTAAACAACAAATAAGGAAATGTGAAATCAGTAAATTGAAAGCCAGGGCTCGACTCGAAACTATTAAAAGAGGTTAAGATTGAAATTTCTGAAGAAATTCTATAATTTTTATTCTGTGTTTTAAAGCGGGTCTCGAAATGGAAGACTTTGAGAATTTTGAGTCTCAAATCACTACAGAAATAAAACAGCAATCATTGGATGTGGACATCGGTATTGGACTCCCATTGAGTCGAACGCCAAGCCTTCGCAGCACTAATATCAGTACTTATAGTGATGGCGGACGGATATCATCCCTCGACGGAAAGTATGTCTACTGAATAGAATTCTTATTTACTAAAATTTGTTTTTAGTCGATCTGATGACCAGCAAACGGATACCCCAACAGATTACTATCAGACACCTGAACCTGACTTAGGCTCGAGTAGATCTGGTCGTCCGGAGTCCTCGAGTTCAGATCAGCCCGAATCGCCCGAACGCTCTGATAGTCAGCCAAAATGCTCGACCACTTCTTTTGATCAAAACCAATCTCAAGGATGGGATTATGATCCGACACAACCGACGTGGGAGGACGAACCCATCTCTGCTGAAGATATCAATACGAGTATTGATAACACTATTGATAACAATAACTGTGAATCAGTTGATGGAACCGCTGTTGTAACCACTGCTGAAGAATCTGCTGGAGATTACGCTAATTATGACTACGAAGCTGTTGAGGGGTTCGTCAAAATGTTTTAAATGTCTTAAATTATTTTTGAGTAATTGTCAGGACATCACTCGTTGGAAAGATTTGTCAGACTTTATATCCCTACGAATCGCAAAACGCGGATGACTTGAGTTTCTTAGAAAACGAAAATTTGACGATTTTGGAGGCACTCGACAAGGATTGGGTCAAAGCACAGAATGATAGATGTATTGATAGTTTATTAAATAAACTTTATTTGATTCGTTTAGATTACTTTATTATATTTTGATGCCAGATATGCAAGGTTATGTTCCCGCTGCCTATTTGATGCCCATCGGAGACGCACCCATTGAATCCATAGAAACGGATCAATCGGTTGCATTAAATGGTGACTCTTCTGACGCACCGCTGAATACAGATTTCCAAATCAGTGGAGAAGTCAATCAGAGAACTCTTTCTGCCGATAGTTTTGTCAGAGCTATCTATGGATATACCGCCACTTCTGAAGAGGAAATGTCTTTCAGCGAAGGTTTTAACCCTTGAAGTATTTCTTTTGTAAATTATTTAAATTTTAATTCTTTAGGAGATATACTTAAACTGTTGAGTAAATCAGACGACGGCTGGTGGACAGCAGAAAAGGATGGAGTGGTCGGACATTTTCCTTCAATGCTTGTCGAAGAATTATCAGAGGACAGGGATTCGGGTGCTTTTGCTGGTATTTTAGCAAAGTTTTTAATATTAAAACAAAATTAAAACTTTGATATTTTAGAATCAATAAGTGGTGAATCCGACGAATCCATTTCATCGCCGACCACTCCATTAGCTCCTCCACCGTCTTTCGCTCCGCCAAAACCTGCATATCTTACACCACATCAGGTGGTTATCATTCAGCCAACCCCTGAAGTTGAGTCTAAATCCAAACCTGGAGATCAAGAAGAGGAGGATAACACGGAAGACATTTCTGAAGTGATTCCAGAAGAAGTTACAGAAGACGTTGTCGTAGAAGTGGTACAAAACCCAGATTTCACTTTAGATAAACCAATTCCTAAAATAACCGAAGGTTTGTCTCATTTTTATTTTATTTTAAATAATTATTAATAAAATAATAGAATTTTAATATAAAATTAAATCTTTTTTTAATTAATCGAAACCATAAGAGAGTTCTGAAATGGTATTAAAACTCTTATATTTAAGTGATTATCAATTATTTGTTAATTAATAATTGGTTTCTTTTAGACAAACGAAGAGAATTCGGATGAAAGCGATGAACAGACATCTGTTGTGGCGCCGACTGTTATAACAGTGAATGTCGAAGAAATAGAATCAACGGCTGAAGAAATATCTGAAGCAATAACTATGGAAGCGATACACGAAGCGAATCAATACACTCAAGAAAATAGTCATCAAAACGTTATTAACAATAATATCAATAATCAAAACCATTGCAATGAAGAATCAGATGAAGACATCAAATAATTAAGTCTTAATTTATTCATAATATGGTTAACGAAACGAAATATTACTCACAGTTTGACTTATATTTTATTTTAAATTTATTTGAAATGAAATGAAATATTGAAATAATATATTATTTTATTAGAAATTCTAATATATTTTGGGAATTTGAGTACATTTTTAGATAATTTGTTTAGTGTTTTAGCACAAAATCATTGTATTAAAAGCCTTAACTCTTGAGTTAGTGAATGACTTTATTCCTTCAAATCTTTAATTATTAGTAATAAATTAAATTGTTTTGAGCTCTTCTTTAAAATATTTAAGTAATTGAATCTGAGCTCAAACTACAGGATATGTCAAAAGATATATAATTTAATACTCAAACAAATAATTGGTTTGAATTCAATTATTAATATTTAATAATAATTAAAAAGTTATAAATCAATGTTAGTATAGTTTAGAAGTAATGTTTCGATGTTTTATTATAATTAGAAATGACTTTATGTTAAAATATGTGAGTAATTGAGTGTTAAGTTGTCTGAAATCCTGAAAATAATTATAAATTATATGCAGAATATATTCAATAGTTTTATTTGAATCAAAGTTCACATTAAATGTTAATAATTGTTGGCTTCAAATAGAGTTTAATAATTGTTTTGATTCGTTAATTGAATTCTTTATTTTATTTATTTATTTTATATATTTAAGTGGTTTTACTTGAGATTCAATAAAAGATGTTCTCATTGTAATTAACCTAGTTCATCGTCATGTGAACTCTGCAATTTTATTTATATTGTATTTAAAAAAGTAATATGTATATTAAAGCACCTTGTTAAATTAAATAGTAAATGATTTATATATATTCTTCTTAGAAGAATAATATATTTGTTATAAAATATCCAAAAGAATTAGTATTCCCTTGTACTTGCCAAGATGATTTAACCATACTTTGGTAGGACTAAGGGTTCCTAATAAGGGAACTAATTTTCAGATTATCCTAAAGTTTGAACCAAAACACAATTGTTGTCACTTTTAATGATTTAGCCAAAGACTGTGGTATCGGCTAATGAGGTCTATATTCCAAAAGTCTCTTTCAGTTGAGTTCTCCATAAAAGTAAGTTTTTTAAATAAAAACAAATTTTATTCAGAGATAAGACATAAAAACTAATAAATAATTTTATATTAATTTAAGACTCAAATGATTTGAATCATTGTTTGGTATTTTAAATGATTTTCTCATTCATTCTAATAGTTTTGAGAGGAATTTCATAGTTATGCCATTCAATAAAGTCGGACATCACTATATTGGGTCCTTTACTTCCGGCGCTCTTTTGGTCCATCCATTCAGTGATACAATTGTCACAAATTTCAACCAAATCAGACTTCAAAGACGAATAAAAATGGAACCCAACGTATCGGTTGCTGGGGGTAAGTATAGCCTGTGTTACATACATACTGTTCAGTGGCCGCACAGACATGTTTTGGTCGAGAAAAGCAGTTAATTTATGTTTACTCATAGTATTAGCCCAGGGGTTGGGCAGACAACGGGAGGGCCATAGAATTGGTCGTTGCATTCGTGCGCTTTCGTTGCGGTAATAGACGAAAACCTGTTGTCTTTTTTGCCATAAATACCGAAGAGTGAACTTATCCATCAAAAGTTGAGAACTGTATGGAACTAATCGATTGCCGAAGAGGTCAACAATTTGTTGGATTAAATTCTTGTGGTCTTCGTCTGAAAGTTTGTAGAAATGCTGGAAATCTATAAAAACGATTTCCATTGGATTTTCTAAAAGAAATTTATTGATTTGTCGAAGAATGTCATCGACTTTAGGTCCGTATAATCCGTGACAGAAGTAGAGATAATTGTCGTCTGGTTTTGAAGCGGTTCTGATATCGATATAACGGATTCCAGCGTTTAATTGGTTTGTTATGTCTAACGATTGGGTTTTAGTCCAGCGATGGATTGCAGGCATTGAAAAACACCCGAAAAGCTTTACTAAACGCGAATTCTGGAGATCAGGTCTGTCCGGACTAATCCCTAAACTAATATCGAGACCATAACTGCCCGAATCGTGTGATCCTTAAAAAGTAAACCAAATATACAGATATAATAACTTATTGTAACCTTCACTAACTTACCTGGAATGGTTAGCTTCCACACGGATGTGTCTTGCAATTTAGGGGATATATTTGTCATCCAATTCTTCAATTCTTTGGGGACTTCTTCTGGAAGTAATTGAACTCTTTGTTCGTTTACTTCTGAAGTTTTTAGCGGACTTTTTGACATTTTTAGGAATAATTCAAAGTTTTATATAAATGAAAACTTCTCTAAAAAATTATCACAAATTAATGGAATAAAACATTAAAATATATAATAAAAATAAATTAAAAGACAATTATCTCGTCTTAAGACAAGAACTTAAAATATTTGGTATAAAAAAGTAAAATAAAAGCTTTAAAATTAAAATTAATATCAATTAAAAGCAAAACTTCAAAATATTTGACATTTAAATTGTTTTCGCTTTTCAAACACTATTTACAGTTATTTGAGGAATATATTGGAGAACATGTTTTGAGCACAGAATAAATGACTGGAACTAAGATTTAGTACTTTATATTAACATTTTATGCCAATTCTTTCAGTTTAATGAACCGATAGATTAAAATCAATTCAATTATAAATATTTAATAGAAAATAAAATACTTTTAATTATAAATAATATAAAATCAATCCTTTACTGAATGTACGCCCAATTTTGTAGAGGTGTTTACGGACTTTTAATTTATAAATTGTTTATTTAATCTTAAAACTTACTTGATCAACTTTCTAAACATTTAAATATGAGCATGATTCTAATCTATTTAGTTTGCAATGATTTTATTGTCTATAGTATTGAAATTTGATGGATAAGATATTTAATTTAAATTCTGGAGGAATATAACCATCTTTTAGATGACGTCATCGTTTGGTTGACATTTGTTTATAAAAAACTGTTTTTTTGTTTACATTTTAATTGATTTTAAAAATATTTAATTTGAGTTATGAATAGATTATTATTTGAGAGAAACGTGTAATCAATAGTTGATCTCTAAATTGTTTTCAATGGTATCTAAACATTAGAATAAATGACAAACCGATGAAAATAAGATAATTGTCTCTAAATTTTGAAAACATATTTGTTTTGATAAAAACGTATCTGAAGTTCAAAAGTGATGTTAAATCGTTTCAAAAGCGCTTTCAATAATGTGATCAACAATTTAGAGTCCGCCCCAAACCATAGCCTCAGTAACGGCACCGGAGATCACACCAGTGGTCACTCATCTGGTAAAGGCTATGACCAGGGATTGGGTCAATTGAAGTTTCGATATTCCAGACCTGACTTTCTTTTATTACAATCCGATGAAGAGATTCAGGTGTCCGCCGATCACATAATGCGAGTCAGGACTAACCCCTCAAAACTGGTTTTCCAGTCATTTCTAATTTGTTTTTATTTAATTTTCAGCCGATTATAGTTCCGAGAGATATCACAAAACTTCCCTTTAATTCCGGTTATGCAGAGTATGATATCCACTGATGAGTGACTTTTCTCTCATTTTTGGTGTTTTCTCTCTATTTTTAGGACAATAAATGCGGGAAAAAGTGTCCGAAATGAAGATCACGCGTCAGTCTATAGGGGAACTCTTCGGACAATCATTTCTGATGAGAGTATTACGAGTAAAGTGTCAGATATGATGCCTACAGTTCCGGGACATCCCCACCAAATCCCTGTAACCAACAAAAGAATAGTAAAATCTTTATTCAAAACGACTGAAACACAACAAAAGAGCGAAAAATCGGAGGAAAAAACAGATGTAAAACAAGAAATTAGTTCCGAAGAAAAAGACAAAAAATCTGACTCTTCTAAAGACGATTCTTCGGCCATTAGTGAAACCCCAGCACTGCCTTCCAATGAGTCAACACCTGTTCCTCAAATCGATGATTTAGTTTCTCCGTCGACACCCATTCCTATTGAGTTACGTTTGGCAGAAGCGGCCGCAGATATGGCGGAGTCGGCATATGTCACACCCGAGTCTTCGCCAGAAAAGCTCAAACGCGTTACCAAAGAAGAATCGCTTCCATGGCTTTATTTTGCAGTTTTTGACGGACACGCAGGTGAGCCCTAACCTTACGATATGTTAATTTGACTGAATTCCTACCCTTTTCTAAAGGATCGGGTGTTGCGGTCGCCGTCTCTAATAGTTTGCATAAAATTATTGAAACAAAACTCCAAACAATCGCTGATCTCTTAATTAAATTCGGTTTAAAAGACGACCAAAAAAGTGATTCAGAATCGAATTGTGTTAACGAAAGTGACTCCGAATCGAAACAATTGAATGGAAGTGTTGTCATTAATCAGGACAACCACTTGGATAAAGAGAATATCGCACTTCTTTTCCATCCATCAACAGATAAGATGATTACAGTCGACAATCTTATAACGGGTGCTCTCGAGTCTGCCTTTTGGGAAATGGATACTCTTATAGAAAGAGATAAACACGTTTACCGAATGTCCGGTGGCTGTACTGCTTGTGTCGGAGTTTTTATTTTGGGAAAACTATATGTGGCCAACGCTGGCGACAGTCGGTATGGATTCTAATGAATTTGTTTTTAAGTAGTTTTGAATTTTGTGTACTTTTTTGTTGAAAAACAGTGCAATCATTTGTAAGGATAATGAAGTGATTCCGATGTCATTCGATTTCACTCCAGAGTCAGAGAGAGAAAGAATTAAATATTTGGTTCGCATTTTACTAATAATTGTTGGCTAATGTTTTTCTCTTAATTTTAGGGTCTTTTAAAACCCGAACTTTTGGGCAATGATTTCACACATTTAGAGTTTGTGAGACGACCCGCACGAAGAGATTTGGGCAAAAAACTGCTCTATAGGGACGCTTTTATGACCGGATGGTATTCTTTTATGATTTTATTATTCTTTTATTCTTAGCGTTGTTTTGGATTCAGGGCTTATAAAACGATTACAATCGAAGACTTGAAATTCCCACTCATTTATGGCGAAGGAAAACGAGTCAGTCCTCACATATGTTTTAGTGTTTCATTAATATATTATTTTTTATTTGAATTTAGAGTCGAGTTTTGGCCACAATCGGTGTGACCCGAGGTTTTGGTGACCACGAATTGAGAGCACAGAATAGTGAAGTTGCAATCAAACCATTTCTTAGCGCACAGCCAGAGGTTTGACATCACTATTGGGTTCAGTTCTGAGTCTATTTATAGGTTCGTATTTATGACATCGAAAACGACGATAAGATCACTGATGGCGATGTTCTGGTCATCGGAACCGATGGTTTGTGGGACATCACTACTAACGAAATGGCAGCCGAAGTCATTAAAAAGTCTTTGGATGTCTTTCCAGCAAACGATACCCAAAGATATAAATATCGATACATTTCCGCCGCACAAGACTTAGTAATGCATTCCAGAGGAAAGTCTCGCGAAAGAGGGAGGGGTTGGAAGACTGTCGACAACAAAACGGCAACTATTGATGACATCAGTGTTTTTGTCGTTCCATTGAAACCATACAAAGAAGAGTATATCAATTGGAAGTCCGCTCGAAGTCGGCTCAACTCAGAAGACCCCGAATGCAGTGACCGATGATATCAACCATTAATTTTGTTAAAAATTTTAACTCAATTTTTTGAAAAAAAGGGAATTATTTTTATTACGAATTTTGTGATAAAATTCCGATTATTTTAATTATTTTTGATTTAATTGTGAACCGAAAGGAATGTCGACTAAATGTCAACTTTTTTTTACAAATGATTCGATTGTCTTCTGTTAACAGCATTTGAAGAAATACTAATTTTAAGTTAATTTTTAAAATAAAATT
>JAQIXI010000765.1:0-18587 GCA_034700165.1 Galumnidae sp. Gr-Ori-00277 | reverse complement strand
TCCCTCTTCACATAAATGTCATGCATGTTTTTTATTTTGTTTAATAGAAGTTAAATAAGATATTTGTTTCTGTATATGATTTTCATTTTCAGATCATTTATTAAAATAATTGGAAACCAAAAAATGTTTGGAAACTATTTTTAATTATATTTTAAAAGTTTTTTCGGTTCATTAGTTCTTTGAGGTTAACAAAAGAATTCTTGATTTTAATCTCAATTTTTTTCTAAATTCGCGATATTTTCATTCATTCGGTAATTGGATTTCGAAATAGAAGTTGGTTTAGCTTTTGGTTTAATATTACCTAGTTATAAAAAGTTGGTATAAAAAATAAACTCTAACTGTATACCTTCTTGTTTGAAATATCCAAGGATTATAAAAACCTTCTTTTTATTTGTGTTCTTTTTATTTATCAAATTCAGAATTTGTTATTAGGCTGATTTCCCACATTATCTTGATCAAATACAATCTTAATTGAAATTTCTAAGTTTATTTCATATCTAATGGAAAATTTTGGTATTTTTTATAAAAATAATTAAATTAAAAAATTAATTTAAATTTTAAAATTATAAATCATTTTTCATTAAAATTTTTAATTAAAGTTTCATTTAAAACAAGTTTGTGGTCAAAGCCAATGGACACTACATTTACAACCAATAAATGATATAATTTTTAATGAATGTTTCAAAAGAAAAGAGTTATGCTATCAGTGATAGCCTATCACTGAAATTAATCGAAATATAATTAATTTGGTTTAAATAAATTTAATGATATCCACATAAATTTAATTTTATCTGGCTTATTTGGGGATTTAAAGGGACCCCTAAATGAGGGGTTATTCTGTTATTCTTAAGCTGATCCAAGAAAATGGTGATTCGATGTGACATTTATATTTTCTTAATAAAATGCCCAAGGAAATAGAACCCTGTGTATTTTTTAAAAAAGTGTAGAAAAAAGACTATATGCTATATTTTTTGTAAATATAATGAAAAATTACTGGATATTATTGGATCAAGGCACCTTTAGATAAGCTCTTACTTAACTCTTGAATAATTACTTAAATTGCATTTCATTTAATTGATTAAAATTAATTTGTCTTTACTTAAAATAATGGAAATTTTTCCCTCAAAAATAAATGTTTTAAAAGGAGTAATGAAAAAAAAACTTCAAAAATTAAATTAAAATACAGGAAATCAATTTAAAAACATTTCTCTGTACTGTTCTCTAATCCATGTCTGAGAACTTAATTAAATGCTTTAATGAAAAAAATGTATAAAATATTCTTTTAGTTTTCAATTTAAATTCAAATTAAGATATAATTTATACAATGATTTATACGTATAAATCATTGTTTAGAGACTGTACTTACAGTTATCGTTGTGTCGAGAAAAGTGATAACTTTGTTGAAAGTTATCATATCTCAGGGCTGAGAAAAGTATGTTTTCATTTGAATAATGAGTTATTTTATTCTCCACTAATATCAAGGCTGTAATTATTGAACTGTGCATGAACAATTTTTACACTATATTTTTAGATATATTTCATATAATTATTATCCACTGTTGCTACCTTGCTTATTCTTTCATAATACTAATTGTTACCAAGTCAAAATTCATTTATCTATATTATAATAATTCATATATAAATACTTAATAATATATTAAATATAAATATATGTATATAAATATATTATTAATTATAATATTCTTTTGATTACAATTTATAAACGAATATATTTACGTCAATATATATACAATAAATATATGTATAAATATATAAATATATATGATATTGATTTAGATTATATAAAATTTATATAATCTTAATTGAATTCGGGTTAAATTGAATTATTTTAAAGCTGGAAATAGCATTGAAAAGAGCATGGTCATTGATTTAAATGACATTTTAGCAAATTAGCAAATATTGATTGAAAATATGAATCATCAAGGTATAATTAAATCTGACATAAAGTATCACTTAATCATAATATGTTTTAATGATTTCCAACGAATTTTTATTGAAAAACTTATTCGGCTGAGTATAAATTATTTATGCTTGCTAAAATGAAAACTGAATAAAACTGTTACTACTCTAAAAGAAATCATAAAAATATATTGGGATAAGTTATCAGTGATAACATATAACAATGATAACAAGCTCATTTTTTATGCAAAACAAAAATTGCATTTTAATTATACTATTTTTGGAGAAAATCTAGATAAATTGTTTGAATTAATCAAGATAACTTGCAGGATGTTCTACAGATTGCATATTAATTGTTGAAAGTTAGTGATAAACAGAACAAGTTCATTTCATGCTCTGTTATTGATCACTAATTAGCAAGAATAAATCTGTTTCATAGAACAGAAACAATTATGTATAATTAAGCATGATGAATCAAGTCTTAATGGAAATGAGCAAGGTTTCATTTATTTTAATCAGTAATGATACGAGTGAGCAAGGTCATTTATTGAAACTCCCATTCGGAAAATAAGAGATAATACTCATTAAAAATATAAACGATTTTTTACTAAAGGATTTCAAGCGTCGAATATCCTGAGGGAACCGGTGGGGACCCCATTAAGAACTAAAAAAAAATTGCTCATATAATGTAACGCTTATTATATAAATCATTTTTTTAATGCCTTTTCCTTCAAATTGTTCTTTACTCACATATATCTAAAAAGCGATCCAACCCTTTCCTCT
This sequence comes from Galumnidae sp. Gr-Ori-00277, assembly GCA_034700165.1. NCBI lineage: Eukaryota > Metazoa > Arthropoda > Arachnida > Sarcoptiformes > Galumnidae > Galumnidae sp. Gr-Ori-00277. Next base: position 15,884 of record JAQIXI010000765.1, on the reverse strand, counting down.
CTGGTATGACCTCTTGTTTTAGTCTAAACGTCGGGTAATTATAGAAAAGATTTTTTAAAAAATGGGAACTTTTTAATTGCTTTGTTTTTTACACTTAAATAGCTATAGACAGGGCTATAGACAGGGGGTCGTCATAAAGCGTAAATGAAAAGGTCTTGAAATGTATGGCTCTTAAGTTGTTTACAAGTTTTACAACAGTTTTGGACGGATAGTAGAGATAATGGTTGCACTTTGAGTGAACTTGGTAAGATGATTTAGTTTGACTAATGATGGTCGACCTTGGTTATTCCATGGATAAACAGTAAATCCACTAAAAAATTAGTGATTATTTTGGGGATAAAAAATTAGTGAAAACAAATTACATACGAATTATATTAAAACATATAATTATAACTATTTTTTTAAATAATAAAATATACGAAACAAACAAAACAGAACTGAACTGAAATAAACGAAACTATACTAAACTTGACATAAATATTAGATTTTTGCAAAACCTTTTCATAATTACCCGAAAATTAAATGAATATTTATTTTGTTAATTCTCTTATGATATTAATGTAATGTTTGGTAACTTTTTTTTATTTGCTTTGAGTTCTGAAATGAATAGAAAAACAGAAAATCAATGTTTGAATTAAAGTATTAATTAATTTCTTATTTTTCTTTTTTCTTATTTTCATAGGTTTTGGTGTAAATGTGTTTTAATTTTTTTTTCTATAAAGAAATCATGTTTATAGTGAAGGGCAAGGCGGTCACCCATCATATAATTGTTAATTACCTAGCTATAATTGAGTAAATTGAGATGAATTGACCTTACTAACAAATTACATATCGTTTAGCTAAGAATCGTTTATTTGAATTAATTGTGATTATTCTTGTTTTGTTGCAAAACTACCTTGATAATCTCATGGTACCTAAACTGAATATTCCTGGAAAATATTTTTGTGTAGAAAAATTTATTGCCCTCTCATTTGAATTTTCAATTTTTATTCTCATTTAATATTCGATACATTTATTATCTCTTCTTTTTTGTATAAAAATTCATTTATTTTTTTTGTCGATAAACTCTTTTTTTTCTGAAGCCTTAAATTCTGAGCTCAAGAGTTACTCTTTTTTTTACTCCTCTCAAGAGTTTATTCTTTAAAGCATATACTCATTCAGTGATGGTATTCCTCCGAGTCTTAGATACGTACCGCAAATGGAAAGCCATATATTTATTTTTTTCCATTGAATTGATTAAATGATTTGAAAAAACTAATGTAAAGGGAGAGGAAAAGCCTCTTATGCTGAGTCAACGAATTTTTCAGTAGAATAACTGTTGAAGTAAAATAGTGTTGTTTACACTCAATTCCAGAGCACAGAATATGTTAGAGTAGAGAGAATGCAATTAAAATTCAGAGAAAAAAAGGGTTGAATTGAATTTTAAATAAATTACCCGAAAAAAGACTAATGAGTTCTTTGTTCCAAATAATTCGATATACAGTTCCTATGCATTAGAACCCTTTCCTTCCCATTTACAACTAATGTTTTTTACCCTTGCACATTTCTAATTGATACTTCCTTTCCTATTAAATAACATATAATTTAGCAAGAATAGCTTGCATTCATTGCAAATCAATTAATTTGCATGTTGCCTTTTTTAAAACGACCTTGTTTTTAATTTAAGATTTTGTGCTAGTTTGATTATATTGTATTTGTGCATGATAAGCATTTTACTCGGTTAAAAACTAATGAGTCATTTGTCAAAGCGTCATTTATTTTTTATCTAGATGACTTTGATGATGGCAGTAATAACGGAACTTTACCCAGGGTCTTCTTTTTTTTGCTATTAGAATTATTTATCTAGTTAATATTCTAAAGAAATATAATTTATTAAAATTTAATCTTGATGACTTTGAATGCAAGGATACAGGATTTTAGAGAAGTGTTGGCAAATATTTGCCTTTTTAAACATTACTTCCTTGCTCATTTGAAATTATAAAGAAATTTATTACATCTATATCAATTTTTGCACTACTCACTTTATCACCATGATAATATTAATCATGAATATAGTATTTTATTGCTACTGTTATTATCATTGAATTTCTAATTAATAATAAAAGTGCTCTTGCACTATTATGCAAATTAATATAAGCGAGGTAAATAATAAATAATAAATAAATAAACTTGTTATTTAATTTTGCAATAATACTAAAATCAAGATAACAAAACTCAGGATTTGTTTCGTTAAATGCCTTAAACTAAAAACGAGGCAAAAAAAACTTGTAATTCAGTTAATACTGTCTTATATTATATACTTATTTTATATACTCTTTTGCGGACAATTTTTTTTTTGTACTTTTCGTTGAACTTTTCCCAAATCTAAATAAAAACTCAATTTTTTTTTGTTTTCTCTGATAAACAGGTTATCACTTGTTTTACTGGTTTTTCCCATTTGACAGAATCGACCGTTTTTTGGCCAAAACACTGGACTCAAATCTTGAACGGCTTTTCAAGTTTTTTTTATTTCTTTGCAGGAGTGAAATATCCAGGAGTGCTGTGCCTCGAGCTTTCGCTTAGAATATCAATTTTTAAATAGGAGAATATATTTCCTTGTATATACTAATATCCTTGATACTCTCATTTGAATTTTTGTTTTAATATTAAGTATATTTACCATGATATATTTGTCAGGGTTATTAAAGTGTGTATTTGTTACCATAGTGATTTTAGATTTTTAATATTGCCTTGGTGATTCCCATAAAATTTAATATATGGATGAGCTAATATCTATTAGATTTAACATTGATAACTGTTTAAGGTTCAATTATGCCATGGTTAATTCTCTTTGGTTATTATGTTATTGGGATGACAGCCAACTAGAGTTGAATGGACTGACTCTCGCACTGGTATTAAAGAAATTATGATTTCCATAATTATTTTGTATAAATAATGAAGAGATAAATCCTAGAAATTAATTGATTCCAATCTTTTCTTACAAATTACTTATGAATTTAATTGACTTTAAAATTAAAGTACAGATAGTTTTACAGCAATTTATTTGTTCTTTCATTTTATTGAGACTTTTTGTCGATTAAATCAAAGTCTCGGAGAATGAGTTTAATGACATTTTATTTTATTATCAAATGATAAGATGTCAAGGGTTGGGTTGCTTTCTATCAGTGCACACCACAAAACGTTTAAAGAAATCTTCTGTATATTACCAGAACTTTTAGATGAATAAATTGAAAATTTATGTCCACTCATAAGTGTGTGACCCCTAAGAGTGTGACCACTAATAATCCCATAAAAATTAAGAATAATTTATGCTTTTATTCAATAGAAACTTCTCATTGAAAACAATTAGTTTAGTCAACAAAAAAGTTTCATAATTTGTAACCCAAGCAATACATTCAAGGCTTTATTTATCTTTTCTTATGTGACTCCAACTATGTATTGACCCCATGAACTCTAACTCAAAGTTTATAAACATTTCCCGAACTTTTGATATTTACATTTGATTTAATTTATGTAAAAATCCCTTTAAATCCCTTTTGAACTGTTATTCAATGCATTGAATTGCAATTCAAAACTAATTAACTATTGATTCGATATTTGTTTAGCAAAGTTTAGATCCAATTTTAATTGAGTTTTGAAATAAACTTTTTGAAGTAAAGCGTTTGTCTGCGACCGAAATAAAGGGATCAATGGCTAAACCGACTATCGGCTTAAACTCATGGCGCTGGTGACCCCTCCCTAAGGTCTGAATTTTAAAATTGTATTACAATTATTGTATAAAAAGTAAAAAAAAAATAATTCACAAAAAAAATTCATTAGAGATTCAGTCACGAAGTGTTTTACTTATATAAACCGGAATAAAATTAAGAGTATTTCTCAATAATTACTTTGAAATAATTATAGTTGTGTTCACTCTTGACTCGATGCAAATATGAATTTTTTTGCACCAGATTTGTGTCCATACGATTCAGCGCTCCCTTTGAAATGTGTTCTCACGATTAATGCAAAAATCGGGAGTGTTTTCAATGTGTGTTCACTGTTTTCAGAGCTCCAAAAGCTGTAAAAATAGCAATAAAAGGCCTTATGTTTAGACCTTATGTTAGGACTTATGTAAGGCCTTATGAAAGGACTCTCGAAATACACTTTTAATGAAAATTTTGTTTTTAAACTATTTTTACTTATTTTTTAACTTAAAATAAATAAATAAATCGAACGCTTAAAAGGTTATGGAATTACTTCAATTTTTTTTGCAAGGATTTATTCCTACTCTTCTTTGTCCTGGACATATCCTAATGTAGTATACCTTGAGCATATCTGGTTATTTTACACTTTGAATATTTTAAATTAATTTCCATTTCAGTAAAAGTGATTTATTCAAATTTGTAAGTATTAGCCTAGTTTCATTAATTTAATTACTCTTGATAATAAACAATCAACTTTTAACTTAATAGTGTACTTAACATTAGTAAGTATTTAAACCAAGATAACTTATTTAATAGGATAAACATGAAATAAAAGTGAAACATTCCTCTGAACTTTCGGTATTTGTTTGATATACGAGAAAATCTCCTCCTTTTATATAATTAAATGTCATATTTTGCAAGATTATACTCCTTACCATTTTGGAAATGTGCAGGAAAAGATTAATTTGATTTATGAACCAAGATTCAAATACTTGTTTAAGGCTAATAAATGATATATGAAGAGTTTATGTCAATTGTATTCCAGCAATACCTGAGCTATAATTAATATCGATTAATGGATATCAGAGTAAAGGCTTAAAAGTGTTGTCCCAAAGAGTGGCCAAAAAACTGGCCATCCCTGCAATCAAAGACTAATCCATTTCTTATTTTGCACTTAAATTTTGATTCGAAAAATGCTTTCCTTTAGATAAGTATTACGTGTTTTGAATAAATTTGTTTCAAATGATTTAGTTTTTGAATAAATATCTTGTATTTAATCTCCAATATTGAACTTGGCTTTTCTTCTTTCTTTTTGCAAGAGTACCGCTAACTTCCTAAAATAGCCTGCCCTTGATAAGTATATTGATCTAGATAAATTAGGCATTGCTATTTAAGGTATAACGATTTTCCATAGCATTTGCTTGCTAATTCTTTATTCATGGCCAATTTAATTAATCTAAAAGGACCATGCTATAATTAGCTTTAGCATCTAACCTTACTAAGTTATGTAAGAGCACTTGCATATGAAAACAATCAAGGTATATTGTGTTGATGTTAAGCGAGGCTTTTGTTTTAAATTGGATTTTGTTTTAATGATTTTAGTCTCAACGGAATCATTAGAAATAGATGAATGACAAAATCACAATTGTACTTGCTAATTTATATTTTATGCTAATCGTGTATTTAGTACTGAATTTTGTTTACTCTGAATTTTGCACAATTTTCGGACACAATCGCCAAGGTCTTATAATTGATCTATAAATAAACATGTTAGGTTTAGCGTCTAGATTTAATATAATTGCTCTTGATATAATTGTACAATTTGAGCATTAAATGTTTAATTAACCATGGTTTAAAGAATCAAAGCATGAACGTTCCAGAAGACGTGGTGACCCCTTCCTTACTCTAAGGGCTGTTCATTATTTATTCAGTTTTGGTATTAGACTTATAATTAGTTTATTTATTTGAGAAAAATAATTAGATTTAGGAATAAGTTTCTGATTCTCTGAAGGGATGACATAACAGATAATTAGTGTAACGAATGAGTCAACTCTTTCTTCAGAATAAGAGTCAATAAATTATTTGATGTCAGAATTCAGAAATAAAGGGGAAAATACTCGTCAATCAGTGATGGCCAGAGGGACTGACATCCAGTTTTATACGAAAAAAAGTGGCGGTTCTGTCAAAATTAATAATTAAAACTTGATTTTCTCAGTTCTGGTGCTGGCAATGGTGTGCTAGCTAACTTAATTGCTAATACATACACAATATAAATTATAAATGAGCATGGTAATAAATATTTCATATATAAACACTGTATAAAAGGCAAACTATTTACATATAGTAAGCAAGGCACATTTGCACATCAGTAGGAATGGATGTGTCGCTAATGTAGTGCACATTCCAAGTGATACTCTTGTGAAATGTCTTCAGTTACTAATAAACAATTTTTTCTTTAATCATATCTTTTATTAATCAGATATTTATCTCGAGTTTAGATTCATTTCGACACAATTTTTCGAGAATTTCATACGAATTGATAGATAATTCTGAAAATTTCAGAAAAATAAAATTCCAAATTAGGTAATACTCTAATTAATAATCATCTGAATAAACTTTGTAAATGTTTATTCCTCAAAATGAATTGCACAAGGCACATTTATTAATGTTTTTAATGAGCTAGTAAAATTTAAGTAATGTTATATTAATGTAAAGTTAATGATTTCTCATTGAATTCTGGTTCGAAATTCAATGATTATGATTATTGAGACACACTTATTGGTAACACCTTGGTCATATTATAATTGTTTTAAATTGATTGATTAAGATCACATTAAATAAAACAGGTTTTAAAAACTCATTAAATAATTAATAGGAAAAAACCCTTTAGATTAGAAAATGAACTAATTTTTATTGAAAAATAGATAATCGAAGAGAAAAAGTTGTTTATCCACTGAAAAAAAGAGCGGAAAAAAAGGTTCGGCTCAATCTTCAAGCAAAAGTTAATTGATTTATTAATTTTTAGTAAAACTTAATTGAGCATAAAATGGAGATTTTTCAATATAAGTGACGATTAAAATGAGTTTAAATATTTTTTAATAAATAATTATATTTCGACGCATTTTATCAAATATTGAAATCAATTTAAAAATTATACTTCAGATTAAATTATAAGATATTATTTTTAATGGGAAGTAATTACTTATCAAGGTCAATTATTTTGCTACTTGCTACACAATTTTCATTATCTACCTTGAGTGCTTTGTCTGATACCATCCTTTCTAACATGATGATAACGTATGAAATGCCCTTGAGCCATCGACGATATCATCGATTGGAAAAGTGTTTCGAATATATACCAAGTTCACTCTTGTCTCATATTCCTGGCTATTCCTTTTATTATCAATTACAGAGTTGAGGGTTAAAAGGAATGACTCTTAAATAGTGAAGTCATCGCAAAATATAATTAAATCATTTAAATTCAGTCTCTCTCTCTCTCTCTCTCTCTCTCTCTCTCTCTCTCTCTCTCTCTCTCTCTCTCTCCCTCCCTCTCTCCCTCTCCTCCCTCTCCAAATACAGATAAAAGGGTTAAAATAAGTGTTGTAAAGATATTAATAACTATTTTCTAATTAAAATTATGGAAACCTTTTTATTGGTTTAATAATTAATGTTTAGTTTAAGAAAAATTTTGATAAAATCTGAGTTTATTTGAAAAACGGAATGAATTTTGTTTAGAATTTAATGTTTTCTTAGATTTTATTATTAGCGCTCTTTTTGTTAGTTTTGATGTTTTCCCCAATTTTACCAAATTTAGTGACTGTTTAGTGTTAGTTAGAACTCACGATAATATTTGTCTCAAAATTTAATGGCTAACTATTAAAGTTAACCATCAAAATTTGTTGATAAATTTAATAAACGACCAAAAAATAAGATGTAAAATATCTATCGATTGATTTTCTGATAGATAATTCTTTAATTGAGTAGTCATTATATTATATCTAGTAAGTTATAAAAAGTACCTAGCTTATTTTACACATTCTAGTTTGTTTTATTTAATAATTTTCTTTATGTTTGCAATTATTTTAAAACTGTTTTCTTCTCAATAAATATGAATTATAGCATCTATTTATAAATAAACTCAACTATGAACTTATGCTCAATTTGTTAACTAGGTTGTTTATTAGAGGTTTCGGTTGAGTGCAAACATACTCTTAAACAAACTTAATTAAAAATTTATTCCTGTTAATTCAATCAAGAATCCTAGTTTTTAATCTTGGTTAGTCAAGGAATATATTAACACTTGAAAGGTTTAGTAAGGTGACCAAGCTATGTTCAAGGAAAATTTATTATAGAGAAAAAGAATAGATTTTTATTGATTTAAACAAATTTATTCCAATATTTGCGATAAATATGTTTGGAGTATATGAACACTATTACACATAGATATGTTGGATGTGCTTGTTGATTTTTTTCCGATAAAAAGATCCTCTTTAAAGATGAAAAGTTGCCTTAAAAGGACTCCTCTCCTATTTATAGTGTATTGAAAGTTAAGGGAAAAAACACTCGTTTTGTTTATATATTAATTAAGATTTATTAATATTTTGCTTAAAATCCTCTCCTGTTTTAGAGGTTATTCTGTGCGCTTTGAACTGAAGAAAAGTGTAAAATTGTTGTGTTTATGAACTATTCGTGGATTACTTTCTTGAGAAAACAATTAATTCATTTAGAAATTTGAGAAATTTCAGTGAAAATTCATTTTTCATTTCTCAGTGTTTTATCATTTGCTTAACTCATATGTTGTGCTTAAATGAGTTCTCAGTTTATTTTCATTTCAATGAGAGTATGATTTTTAAAAGGGCTTTTTTTTATTTATTTATCCTTGGATATCTAGGAAAAGCACTCTTTCGCTTATCTGTTAAACGTTTGAAGCGTTTAATGAATGCATTTATAGAATTGAATGAAAACGAATCTTTTGGGAGTGACCAAGGTGGTCTATGTTTTTTCCCCCTTAAATTATCAAGTTGCAATTTTTCAGAAGAAAAATCACCGAACAAATATTGGATTTAACTAATCTTTTTTGACAATGGAGTAATTTATTTTTTAGTGTTACCAGGTTAATTACGTTTTGTCAACAAGAATTACAGTAAATCTCATTTAAATGATTAAAATCAGTTATAGTTTATTATTAATAATAATAAATTATTAATAATATTATCTATTAATCAGTAAAATCTTATATTTTTTTTTGATAAATAACTCATTTAAATCATCAAACAATTAATAGCTAATTTATGCAAGCTAAATAATTACGTTACTTAAGTAATAAATTTAGTGTAACCTAAGATATTATGGTTAATCTTGTCAAAAAAAATCAATAAACTAATCTTGTAATTTAATCTATAGATGCAATTAAAACAATTATTTTCTAAACCCGGATATTAATAAATAAGCTAGCTAAGATTTTAATTAACATTTATCAATTCATAATACTATGCTTGGTTATTCTATGAATGGATAAAATAAATTATTAATTTAAATTCAAATTGCCAACTTTGCCTAGATAAGATAAGGAACTTTTTAAATAAAGTCTAATATTCTAACTAAAAACAGATTTTCACCTTGGTAATCCTGAAAAAGTCAAAAGTGAAAATAAAAAAATACTTCACATTCACAGCACAGGAATATACACATCAATGCCTTTTTGCACACAACAAGTGTTGTATTAATTATATCTCTAATACTTTACTTAAATAAATGGATTTTTTCACTGCTTTTTGGCTTAACATACAATTAATATTCAATGCCATTCTTGATATCACTGATACAATGCCTGTGCTCTGTGTGTGCAGTGCATGAGTTTTTGCACAGCATATGGAACTGAATAAAGGTTGAGTAAATCTGTATTTTTCCATTATAACTGTGGGTTATTATTAATGCCATAGTTTTGCCTCAAATGCGGAAAATTGTGATTTTGTTTTCTCTTTTTATTAATTTTTTTGTTGAAAACTTCTAATCAAAAGACTTTTTCACTGATTTTTTTCTAATTTAGAATATTTTAATTAATATTTTTTTTCTTCTAATTTAAATGAATAATTGAGTTCTGATGATTAGCTAGACTTTTAGCAAGATCATTTGTTTTGCATTGATAGCATTTAACTTTTAGTTTGTTTAGCTAGGTCTATTTTAAAACTGGTAATTTTTTTAAAATGATTGATGTCTTTAAATATGAAAATTTGCATAACTTTATAGTTAAAAAGAGAAACTTTTGATTGAGATAGATTACTTACATGCGGAAACTCATCAAGATTAGTTGTAACGGCCCACTTCATTCTCGGCTCTCTCTCACCCGACTCTTTGTAAATATAAAATATTTCTACGACTTATGACTACTTTTTTTTGATTAATTTTGATCTAAACTTATGCCAAAATTGAGTAAAATTTTGGCTAATTTTGATCCAAACTATTGCTTATAATTAGCGACAGTTCTATACATATAAATAGTAATAATTATATATATGTTTGACAGCATTTATATGATTACTGTTATTATATTCAGAAATTTGTGACTTTTCCTAAAATGGAAGAAATTATTCTCAAATCAAATCCAATTCCGATTAAACGTTTGAGTCAACCCTAGAGTTAGTCCTATTTTTTTTGTCAAAAAATTACTAAAAAAAAGTTTCAAAAGAGAATCAGCGAAAAGTCAAACGAAAGCATATTTATTGTTGGGTCAGAATAAGAAAAGTTCTGTTAGAGAATGAAATCAAACAAAAGTCATTTTTCATGTAAAGTCCAATCCAGGATACCATCTATTCCAAGGGTAGGCCTACTGTTAATCGACTTTAACTTTAACACAAGTCCTCGACTAGAAGTACGTCAACGACTGTAAAGTCCCTCAATTCCGGACTTTAAAACAAGAGTTCAGTGCTAACCATAAGATGGTCCAGAGTTTAAAGAACATCTTGATATTTATTATGTCCTTGAATTATGCAAACTTTGCATGGTATACTTTATTTAAATTCTTGAATGTTTACTGTTCAGTCAATTTATTTATGATAAATTACCAAGTGTAACTTAATCCTATTAATCCATAATCGAGTTGACTTAGAAAAAATGTGCTCAAAATAATTGATAGACTAATGCCTTGAACTAATACCAAAGTCAATATTTACAGAGAATAAGGATATTTCTCTTCTAATTATAACCAGAATATTCCAGTGTTTAATGTATTACTTATATTAAAATTCATCGCAAATTGTAAAACAAATAATAATAATAATAATAATAATTAATAATACGAAACGATATATAGAGTAAAACCGGATTTGCATAACATTTGTGTACAAAAAAAATTACTTTTTTTTTGTCTTTTTTTGAGCAAAAACTCTGATTTGAATTTTAATATTAATAATGATTTATATAAGAGCTCTGAAACGGGGAAAAGCCTTTAGTTTTTTTTCAATGTATTGAATTATTATGCAAATGACCAAGTTTAAATTGACCATTATCTTTATTATAATCAATCTGCTGATGTGAGTAGATAATTAGTTTTGTCAAGGTTATTTTTATTCAATGATATAATCGTTTTGATGAAATGCCTTGATCATTATCTTAATTTTATTATTATTTTTATTAGGTGTCAAATTTTACATGATAAGAATAATTTTGCCATTTCTATTCCATCCAGTTAACATTTTTTTATTATAAAAATGACATAATTAACAAATATACGTTTTGTTTACTAGATAATATTTAAATACTTAACCAGATAAAAGTTACCAATCACACTTATAACGGAATATTTCTATAAATATATATTCAAATTAAATATGATTTAATTGTTAATAAAAGCCAAGAATAAAGTGTTAAATGAAAGGGTAATCAAATTATGGCTCAGTTTTCATACATAAAATGTTTACCAAATTATCAAAAGGAAAACAAATTTATTCCTATTTTTCAGTTTTTTATATTAAATTACAGTATTTCTGTTTAGAAGAAAATGTCGGATTAACTTGCAATAAGTTATCTTGTTTATACACTTTTTTAGTTAGATTAAGTTATCACAAACAAGATAAACAGTTTTGTTTAGATAAGTTTTATGGTTTCAAGTGACCAGGGCAATTGAGACAAACATTATTCAAAGGAAAATTCAACTCATTTTCCAAAACTATTAAATTAAACTAGGTAAAAAAATAAGTGTATTAAATTGAATTGGAGTTTTGTGGCTCTATAAAAATTAGCTTGCTTAATATTCTAATTGATTTTGAGATTATTAAGATCAGTTTTGTTGGTTTTTTGGCTCCATTTCTATTATTTGTTTAAGAAATTGATTATAATTTCTCTCTTTAAGAGTCTTTTCTTATGAAGTAATCAATGATTTAATTGAATTTCAATTTTCATATTTTCTTTTTATTAAAGTTTATTTTGAATTTGATTTAACCAAGAATTCAATGAATTGAATAGAAATTTTTATTCATCTTTTTTTTGTAGAAATTGTTTTGAATTTTAATGATTTGTTGAATATTTCTTAAGAATTATTAAGTGATTCATAAATAAAATACTTTTTCTATTATTATTCAAAAGTTGTTTTCAAAGTTTTTTTGTTTTATTGCAGAAATTGATAAATGGCTTGAAATCAATTTAAATCTTTTGCCAAGAAATTGATGACATTTTTAGGTTGATGATGACCAAGATAAAAAGTTGATATGAAATATCTTATGTTTACTGTTTAAAGAGTTAGAGTAATATTTAATGCTGTGCTATAAATAGTATGAAATTGAAGGCATATATAAAATATTTTAAAAATTTTAATCAATTTTATGGAAAAATTTATTAAATTTTCTAAAATAAAATTGAATTTTATTTTTCTATTTATTTGATATAAGTTTAGTTCAGATTTTGGTAATAAATTCTAAGACAACACTTTTTATCAGAAATTTTTATTTAAGTGATCATATAGTGAGGCTGACCAAGCTCATTGTTGAGCAATTGACCATGTAGAAATCAGAAATTAAGCAATAAGCAAAAACTCCTGTTTAAGTACCTTGTTAATTTTAATATTAAATAAATATTGAAAGACTTAATTTATAAATAATTTAATTTCAATTATTTGACTTAAAATTAATTATTTTTTTTTACTTTTTATTTAATTAAGTTTTTCCTCAAATATTTAGTATAGAATTCATTATTAATTAATTGGTAACAATAGATGGCTTTCACTGTAACTCGAATTCAGATTCGAGAACCTCTTCAACAATATCTAAAAATTGCAAATAATATTGAGCTCAAGGAACATTACCTTGTTAATTCAGTGAAGTTCTTATCAAATTTATCTGTTTTTCGCGAAATTTTCCAAAAAAAAAAATAATGAAATGTAAGACAAGATTTAATTAAAAATTGGTATTTTCTCTAAACATTTGTTTTGTAATTACAAAACATTTGAAAAGTGAATTGAATTTCAACTCAACCGACAACTCTTATAAATAAATAATATATAAAATTCCAAAACTTTTAAAAAACATTTTTTAACCCAAATTTAAGGCAATATTTTTAAATTAAAAAAACAGTTTTAATTGGCTTTTAATTCAAGTTATAACTCTCTCTTTTTCAAATGTCCCTGAGTTTAATGTGTTGAAAACTTGTTGAAACAGCAGTATATGAAATTTGAAAATATTATAATCATTTTCATTTATTTTTAGATCGATGAGATGTTCAAGTTCAAATATATTAACGTAGTTTTCATGTGACTATAATTTATCAAGATTAAATTTATAAAACTTACTTGGCTAAATGAATAAAGTATTAAATTAAGATTTAGTGACAATTATATTATCTTGCTAATTGCTATATTTGCTTATAATAAATTAACTTGCACATCCCTATTACCATTAAAAAAAAGTTTGATTTAAGTGAGGTCGTTTTTAAAAAAAATTGTTGCTTGTTTATCTGTTTTAATGTTAACAATTATTTTCTAATAAATAAAAAATATGATAGATTGTTTTGAAAGAGCATGAAAAATTGATCCGAGCATTAATTTCAATGAATTTATTAACACCGAATCAAATGTTGAGTTCCAGTGCTTTTCATTAGAAATTTGGGCCAAAAAATTCATTTATCTTTTAATTGTATGAAAAATAAAATATTTTAATCAAATAAATATCTATAAATTCTATTGAATTTTTCCACTCTTTTCCACTTTATTTTCAATTTTACTCATATATTGTATAGATTTATATCATTTAATAACTGATCATTTGCTCAGAACTTAATTACTATCGATTGTAACAAAATTATAGCGTTTTTTACATTTTTTTAACAGAAATTACTCTTAAATTCATTTTATTTTAATTATACACTCAATGAAACGTTGGGTTAATATTAACATTAATATTAACATGGTCATTTATAATTAAAATATAATTCGATTTTATTAGTTTTAATAAGTACTTTATTCAACCAAAAAAGGAAAGGAGGATAAGACCAGGAATATAATTATTAAAATCAATAGAATTATAAACAGAATTGAAATTATAATTTGATTCACAAATTGTTAGTAAAGATGTCATACTTTTATATTATGTTTTGCTTATATTTCTCACTCTTCATGAACTTTATGTCATTTAAGGACTGGTTTTTTGCAAGTTTTTCCTTCTTTTGCATACTTTGTAAGGCTATATATAATGAGATTATGTTTATATGCGATGAATATTTGACGAAATAATCCTTAATATTAAGAAAAATTTCCATATATTTCCCATAAAAAAAGATAAAATCTATGAAAACATTTGAATTATTTGACGGCAATTTTCTGGGAAACTTTCTCCTTTACATTTCCATTATCTTATTTCTTATAACAAATAAATTATATTTGAAAATAAAGATCTTGTTCATTCATAGTAGGAAATTATGCGAATTCATAATTAATAAATAAGTAAATGTATTACTTTAGATCACAAGTACTTCAGGTAAAGTGTAGTTATACCAAAAAAAAAGTGATTAATGATGTTGTGCTCGAGTGTGCCCTAGGTGATATATTAATACTCTTTTATTTGAATACATTTTAATTTTAAAGTCCATATTAAAAATCAATTTCTTAAACATTGAGGATAATCTTGGCAAAAATTGTTAGCTAATATTTATTTATTTATTAAAAACTATTGAAACGTTCACTAAATAGAGTTTTTGAGACATATTTAGTGTCGTCTAAACGCTATTTACAGTCTTTAGACTAAATCTTCTGAAGCAAAGACTAAAACTTGACAGGTATTCATCGCTGAATTCTCTTTTTCTTATCTAATAATCTTCGATATCTATAATACTTACATATATTAACATATTTTGATGTATTAATAGATATATTTTTGAAAATTATATCTCAAGACTTAACCAAATATTTTAGTTATATTTTAATCACAAAAACTATTTATGAAAACACTTTTATTAGTTTTTATAAAATTCCTTAAAATTTGTTTATATCGTGTAATAAGATCTCAATATTTCAGATGAGATATAAACTTGACTATATTGACTCTTGGTTACTTATTTAGATACTTATAAAATTAGTGAATGCCTTAAAATAGTTATTTAACTAAAAACTTATTCTTTGCTCTTAGCTATTGATTCTTTTTTTGAGTCAAAAATCTAATAAAAGTTCATTTTCTTTGTTATCATTTTAAAGGCTATTTTAGTACCTTTTTAAATGCCTAGGTTATATTATGAATAACACATAAAACCTTTCTTTAAACTTATTCTTTACCTTAAAAAGTGTTTAAAATTGTTATTAATTCAAATAATTAGAACAAAAATATTGTGAAATATTATTATTATTATATTCGACTTCATTTGTAAAATATGTAAAACTTTATTACTTTTAATTCAGTCCTCTTTTTAAAAGACAATAAAAAAGAATTGATTTATTAGTGTTTTAATTATCACTGATTCTAATCAATGAAATTTAGATTAATATCTATATTTGTAAACTTTTCATGCAGTAAATGTCCGAAATTTGCTAAACTGGTCAGGGATATATACAGGAATATAATACACTCAGTTTATTAAATACACGATCGTATTATTGCATTATTTTTCAAATATTATTTTCAATGTTTTTCTATATTTTAATCGTTTTTTACTTTTTTTCTAAATTTAAAATTTTGCAGAAAATCCAGTTTTTATTACAACTTTGATTTAATAGAAAATTAT
>JAQIXI010000764.1:0-18602 GCA_034700165.1 Galumnidae sp. Gr-Ori-00277 | reverse complement strand
GATAGTTTGGGTCGAGTCCTTCCTATTAGTGAACGACAAACTAATTTGTTTTCTTCCGATTAATGTCCGAATTATGACTTTTTAGAGTTTGTGACAGACTTTTAATTGACTGAATTCCTCTTCGTTTTAATAAATGAGCAAAAATTTAAAATGACATAACTCTCCAATAACTTAGAATTGAAAACTCATTGGAAGACAACTTTTCATTTGGTACTAATGCTGAGTAAAGTGAAGGGATTTGCATATCATATACATTATCTTAAATGAAAATTACTATAAATCATTAGTTGAACGAAAAGATAATTTTTGTTTGAATTAACCTTTTGTTTGATTTGAAGTAAAATTAAGTCAAATTCAAAACAACTTTTATTAGTTATATTGCAAACAGTTTTCGTTATAAAACAATAAAAGTCATAACATTTTCAATGGAAGTCAATGGAAGTCAATGTACCGCAAAAGGAGAAAAACAGTGGGTCTGACAACACATAAGACTACACCTGTTTTAAGTCGCATTTTATTGAATATATCAATAAATAGCCTTTTGTTAAGTAGCGGTTCCAACACAACCACTATTATAGAGAAGTCTCCACAAATGCAAACCATATTATCTCTATAATCTTACATTGTTTTGGTCATGCACTTGGTCATGCATTGGCACTCTTTAACTTTAATATAATTTCATATTGCTAAATTTAACAGTACCTTGCAAAAATAAATTTTATAACATATATAAAATATTTGCTCATTTTAATTTCTGTAATTTGGAATATTATAATTGAGCATGGCAATATTCTGAATCTTAAAATGTGAATTTATAAAGGTTTGTCTGTAGGGGTTATTTGACCGACTCTTCTATTTATATAGAGTGAGGGTTCGGGTCTCAGCTATTCGTCATTTGTCTGACAAACATTTTCTCATATCTTAAACAGATATTCAATAATAATAATAATAAAAGTATTGGCTTTTGATTTGTAGCGAAGAATGTTTTGACAGCTATGACTCCATTTTATGACTGCCTTCCGATCATATAATTGAATAAATGGACAAAAATTTTAGCTATTCTTGCAATTAGTCTAAAAGTGCGAAATAACTATACATTGTATGACAGACAGTCTATAAGTTTTCAGCGGCAAAGAATCCGCCGCTTTATTCGCAAAAATATTATATGAGTTTCTCTTTTATTCAATGAAATTCTGTATAACTTTTGTCACAAAGTATTCAAACAATTCTTTCTTTTAATATCAAGTTTTGTGGCGAACTTTGTCTGCATTTCATGACTGAAGTCTCTTTTCATACATTCCTTAACAGTCATACTCTAAAAAACAGTAAATGACTAAAAGAAAAAAAAAATAAATATAACCCAAGAATTAAAGACTGAGCTATGAATCATAAATGGTTTCTCAGTTATATTCAATACAATTATACAAAATGTATTCAAACAACAAAAAGAGAGAACATTTGATATAAGAATATTTTCATTCCTAAAACTGGACATTAAGACAATCAAAATATAGATATAATACGAGAAAATGCTATTATTTTCGTTCAATTCTGACAAAAATACATAAAATGGACATAAAAATATCACAACTTATTAGAGTTGAGTTAAACTTGACGTAAACTCATTTCAAGACGTTTTGATGACAATTGCTTTTTGGTTCTGTCCTACCATTAGATGAATGAAATGTGAATTCACTCAAAACTTTCAATTCTTAGTTTATGAATAATTGTCTAAATTGTTAACTAAATTTCACAAAATTTAAGTGAATGACAGTATTGACAGTTCATTCACTCGCTATTAATTCTAGTCTTAAGTTTAAACTAGTCTTGGCTCAAATATTGTGAAGTATAACATCACAACTAATTGAAATTATTGCAATAATTCACAATAAATTTCTAATCAACTGATAATTAACTGACAAGAGCCAAAATAAATGATTATAATAAACAATCTAGGAAAAGCTATGCGTTATTAAATAAGTTATTTAATATAATCTTTCAATAATTGATGAATAATAAAGTGGTTTGAAATGTAATGTCATTTAAAGGAAAAATGAGTGACAATACAACACAACAAACAAAATATGATTTTAAAAAAATAATTTCATCATTCGATGACAAAAAGCGATTTAAGAGGAGATATACTTTTCTAACCTTTTATGCACTCATTTTATAATAAATTTTCAGTGAATTCTATATGAAATACACTCTAATTTATTTGAAAGATTTGCATGATAACATTCATAATGGGGTTTTCCTGAATCTCTTTACTTAAATAGTTTTATGCAATAAATTTAAAAATGCAAGAAATAAATGCTTCGCATTAAAGACCTCCAAGAATTAGCTATTTGTTAAATGATCAAGATCAGTTTTAATTTAAAATATTAAATGAACTAGGAAATTATATTTTTGATAAATTATAGGAATTTATTTACAATAATTTAAATTAATTTTATAAAAAATGATTGTTTTTGAGAATACATTTGAAATAAAACTTAAATAATTATTCGATTTATATTTATATTTAAAATAATAATAATAATAATAATAATAACTATAAATATATTTATTTACTATTATTTGAAAGAATTATTAAAATCAAAAATTATTGTATAAATAGAAATGAAATTCACAGAACTTTACAAATGATTTATAAATTTTAAGATAAAATTTGAGCTCAAACTCGATAAACACAATTAGGTTTTGTTCATAAATCTAAATACAAATTATTATTAATATTATTATCATTAGTTTTACCACTCATTCAGTTATTGTAAATCAATTCATTCTTCGAAATAAAAGCCAACCAACGATTCAAATGGCTTTTGTTTTACGCATACATTTATTATTCAAAACAAACGAAAATATTTGGGAGTTTTCTATTTTTGGCCAAAAAACGACTTAAATTATGGCAAAATTGTTGAATGGCTGAAGAATGGCTGAAATCAGCAAAAAATGAAGAAAAATAACAAAATAACTGATGAGTGAAGAACGAGTGCAAAGAATGGCATCGATTTGTGATCACATTTAATATTATTAATCATTCATTAGAAGCGACGAATTGCTTTCGATATCCAATAAACACATCAATCTTTTGGTATCTTTTGTTTTCTGTGTAATCAAGACTTGATCCGAGTTTAAGTGTTATTATTTATAATAATTATTTCACATAATATGAGAATTTCAGTCATTTATTTACATTAAATTATTAAATCCACTGAATTTTGTGTGTTTTGATCGCACCTCAAGAAAAGGCACACAATTTCTATGCAAAAGAATTTCAGTAAATGACTAAAAACTCTTTGAATGCATAGAAAGCTATCAGTTTTATTGTCCGCGCGATTGACATTCCTGTCCACAAAACGATTGGAGCGTATATTTGATGCATTTTTTGGCACAAATGATGAATGAATTCATTAAAAACATATTATGGGATCCAATAATGGAAACGTTTAGACAACTTTTCGTTTCGTTTTGTCCATAAGTTTTCTAAATTTGAAATTTTCACTAAAAGTCATTGAATTTTATATTCTGAGCCAAGAAAGCAATAAATTGATTGTAATTATAAGAGTTATTGTTCTGATGGGGGACGACATGACGGCAATGCTATTCAATCCGTCACTCTTTTCGCGCGTATCGTTCGGTCGTTTATCGCGAGTGTCTGCGAATAAAAGAAAAAAAAGTAATAAATTAATAAAATTATAAATTTTTGTCGCTTAAAGTCTCCGATAAAACCTGAAAAATCTCAGAAGAGATATAAAATTAAAGACCGAATAATAAATGTTTTGGGCGTTTAAGACGTTTTGAATTTTTATTTACTTTAATATTTCATATGAAAAGTCGAGTCGAATGATAGCTCCGGACTTTTTATCTAAACTTAGTGTTAGGTATGAAATGAACTTTTTCGTGATCATTGAAATGGCAAAAAATGGCATTCAATCGCTTATATAATTGAAAAAACATTTTTTTTGTGCCGCATATCTAGTGTGCAATGTTTGCCACCTGGCCTTTCAGACTGTGTGTCCCTTCTGGCCATAACTGATATTTTTTACACATTAGTTCTGTTAAATTGAATGTTTAGGTTTGCTTTTAGGCCCTCTCCAGCTCTGGTATTAGGCTCTGCTTTACAGCTCTATCGATAAAGCATTACCTGTTTATCAGACAATTATTTAAATTCTGAGCTCTCCATCAGTTCGTGGAATAGCAGTAGAGATAAGGCAAATATTTCGCAAATATTTTATTAAATGTTATTCAAAACAATTGTAACACAAATCAGGTTTTATGTGAGACCACTATTAGTGATAAACACTAATTAAATTGAATTTGAGAGACAATACCTTTTAACTTTTTGGAGGGGTATCCCTGATCTGAGGGCCGGGAGGCGTCGTATACTGACTTAATTGCCGGCAATTTTGTGAAGTGGGGTCTCCACCAGTACGGCGTTGAAGCTGTTGATGACTGTATTGCCGGTGACTTGGAATTTGGATACGACCCACTTAGAGGTGGCCTAACTGTGGGTAAGGCATTCGACATATTTGTCATCGATGTCTGATACCACGTGTTTTTATGATTGCGTCGCGAAGCACTTGTGTCGAGCGGTGGCGCCCGGTTTGAGCTAATGTTGACCGATGGCTCCAGAGTCCATATTTTCTGAATTACACGAGAAGTTGTGCTCTGAGTGACTGGTTTTGCAGTTGTAGTGCTGGTTGTGGTGGAAGTGGTCGTTGAACGCACTGATGGCGGAGACACTGACACACCAGAGATTAAAAGATAACAGCAATTAATTAATACTTTGAGTCGAATACAACTCTTTTAGATTTTATTACATTTCAAACAATCATTTAAAAGAAATTCATATCAATTCAATAGAAAAGAAATAATGAGTTTATATACGAAGAAAAGCAAAAAAATTATTTGAATATAAATTATAAGTTGAGAAGAATTTGGGGCAAAAAGATTACTATAAATAATAATTATTATTATTATAATATAGAATAGACTTAAAAATTGTGAATTTATTTTGGATTTAAAATTGTGTGAATAGAAATGATATGAATAAAAGAGGAACACTTGTGCTAAAAGTAGGGCCTCACGAAAAAAACAGAACTCATGCAAAGAAGTGTTGCGATTTTGCACACATATCACAAACAATGACTACAACCAAAACTCTGGTCTAAAATGAAATGGAAATAAATCTCTCGAATCTCTCAATTATAAAGGGATGCGATTATTGTGTCGGCAATTGAATCAAATGCCGAAAAATTTGAGCTAACATTCATTCATAATCATAACAGAGAGGTTCACGTTTTGCCCAAAATTTTAGCCAACACTACGACTATGGATACCAATTGAGTGCTACGAAGCGAATGATTGCAAATTCAAACCTCAGGCAAACAACTTATATAATGATTAACATATTATGCGAAGAATGCATTCTATGGCAAAACACATATAATATCTTTTGCAGAGATCTCTGAGACGTAAATAATAATTTTAAAAAGATTTTTAAGTTAAGGATTTGATGATAGAGTTTTAAAGTTCTATAGCTATCGGATACGAGAGCCCCGACACCAAAGAACAGATCAATTCTTATTCAATAATAATTTCGATTTAATTGGATTATTAACTAAATTGAAGCCCAGAAAGTGCCGAACCATCACTTGTTTTAAATTAATTTCTAATAAAACAAAAACCTAACGAAACAGAAATAAAATTATTACCGAAAGCTCTCATAAAAACTAAACTAATTATTCAGTTTAAGTCTAAATTTGGCAAATATTAGGATAAGATTGAAGACTATTGAAGACCACCCAAACCCACATTTTTATTATAATTGTCTAAATATTTAAATATTTGACGAAATCAATACTTCTATTACTTATAAAGACTTCGCTTCAGATTTTATATAAGGAACAGCACTTATTTATGGACTCCAGTTATGTAATGGATAAACCAGGAAAACGATGGCTATATTTCCCGATACAATCGATACAATGGGATGCCTTTGAATTGTTAAGTGTGTGAATCATTCCCATAGGCTTTTCCACCAAAGAATGACTTGAATTTTATTGCACTGAAAAATTCTAATACAAGTATTACCGAAAATATATCGTTATTATTCACTCAATACTGCAATTCATTACTGAATATAACTCACAGTCTATTGTATAATGAAATGAGAATCCATTGAAAGCATTGAACGAATGCTATAACAATGAACTCAAAAATCTATAATAAAAAATTGATTGAATCTATACTTTATATTCTCCTAATATTGATATTAACATATATTTCCAATAAATTCAATTATTTCTGACGCCATTTCTATTTCTGTCCTCTTTTACAATGAAATAATTGAAGCATTTCTCAAATAAAGTCTTTTTTCAAACCAATTATAACAAATCATATGAACTTTGAATTAATTAAATATGGAATTCAAAGTCCGGAAAATATTCAGTATAAGAGTTATAACAAATTCGTATTCGAATATATTCGCCGCAAACCATACAAACGATTCAGAACTCAATAATTAATTGGTTATCAAATTAGAAAAAAATTTGAGTTTTAATTTGAAAGAATACTTATTCTCACAGAATATCAATAAAAACAATTTAAGCGCAATTAAGAGTGAGATCTAAGAATTTGTGCCTTTATTTGCATTATTTGGAGACACAAAGAGTTGAATACTATTTTCAATTTTGTTTTGTTTTGTCCATTAAATTAAATGATCGCTAAATAGATTAGAAACTCATTTAATCTAAAATCAATGCATTCGACACAAAAAACTAATCAAAAAATTAAAATAATTAATCAATAAATAGAATTAAAAATAATTAATTTGTCTTAAGACTGGTCTCTGATATAAATATAATAAAAAAAAATATTTGCAATAATTTTTAGATATTTTCTAATGTTTTCTTATATATAGTACTAAAAGATAAATGATTTCAATAATTCATTGGAAAATGTTTTGGCAAAACTCAATATTAATTATGTGTTGCCTTCGAGTGGAGTCAAGCAATTTAAGAGCACTTTTCAAACACCTCTCGCACAGAAAAAAGAGAAGAATATCAGGCATTAAAGCATTTAAATTGCGGTCTGACTATATTGAAGAACGGCGTAACCGAACCTCCGCCCAACATTCCCAGTTCTGAGCGAAAAGCACAGCATAAGGCGAAACACACTCTCTCTTTTAAGAGACTTTACATTCAAAGTCTCTGTAAATCTCAAAGTTTCAGTCAAAACGTCTAACCATTGCCTAACATTCCTGTGCTTTAAAGCCGAGGGTCGAAACAACTGCAGTAAAAAACAAAACAAAAACCCAAAGAGAGAATACAAGTAATTCCTACTCCTATTCTTAGCCAAAACCATATTTTTTCTTTTAGTCAATAAATATATTTTATTATTATTACAATTTGGTAAAAATGCGTTTTTCACGCGTAGAGAATCGATCTGACACTTCGCTAAACTGAAAGAGATGGGACTCATCCAAAGACTGCCATTTAATTTAAGTTAAATATTTTTTTGTTTTTTCACTTTTGCTATGAATATATCAATGCATATATCAAATAAACGCAGAGGTTGTGTGAGTTTGAAGGCTCATGAAATTTATATAAAACACGACCTCAAACCCATTCGAGCGCTTTTGCCTTTTCTATGACTTGTTTTTAGTCTAAAGAGAGAGCCATTGAAGGAACTAAAGAAAGCACTGAAAGCACTCCAATCTGGTCGTCGTTGAGCTGAGAGGGAGAGAAATTTTTTACCCATTTTCATGTCTAATACAAGTGATGTTCGCTTTTCATAAATATGTAAAGCATTACATCAAATATTACCCAAAAAATATGTTATAATAAACAAACGAAAGTATAAATTTTCAATTAAATGATGAAAAATAACTACTTTTTTATAAAGAAATAAATTCTCAGAAAAAGACATATTTGGATACATTTCGTATAATATTTGAAAGGAAAGTAAAACGATTGAAGTAAAACAATACTAAATAAATGTATGAATAGAGAGTTTGAGGACAAGAATTGAATGATTAGCTAAAAAAGGATACATCAAATCAGAAAAACTAACTTTACTTAATAGCTATTGAAGAGCGCCGACCTTCAATTGTGTTGGGATTGTCATACAGTTACGGAATCGGGTCATATCATTCTTCATTTGGTCAAAGAAATCATTGAGTGTTCAGTAAAATGGATTCACTCTAACAATAGTTTTCCACTAAATTATAGTCAACCAAAGAATCTATTTTTTCAAAGCTTTTGTCATTCAATTGAACCAAATTTTTATAATAAAATTTAGTGAATAAAAATTTTAAGTTTTTTAA
This sequence comes from Galumnidae sp. Gr-Ori-00277, assembly GCA_034700165.1. Taxonomy (NCBI): domain Eukaryota; kingdom Metazoa; phylum Arthropoda; class Arachnida; order Sarcoptiformes; family Galumnidae; species Galumnidae sp. Gr-Ori-00277. Next base: position 10,270 of record JAQIXI010000764.1, on the reverse strand, counting down.
CATAAAGTATGGGTAGTATTGGCTCTCACAGAGGTTTTAGAGACGAAAATAATATTCTTTGGTTTAAAAATATTTTGTGTTAAAAAACCTGCAGTGAATTTATTATAAAAGTCGAGATCATGACTGACCCTACAATTACTTATCGGTGCGCTCACACCGAAAGGCATCATAACTACAGACCACTGCTATTCACACACATAACAAAATGTGTTTAAATTATTTAATACACAGAAAAACATTAAAACTCAAATCAATTTAAATGTTTTTTTTCTTCAAATCAAATCAAAGTTGACTAACAAAAACTCATTAAAGCCAATCACTGTTCGGCTTATCTTATGAATAGATACTAACACTTAAAGACAAAGCAATTAGTTATTAAAATTACTAGTTTTCCTAAAAATAGCTCTGACTGTATTTATTGTCGGCATTTATTGCCCTTCAAGACTATTATAGAGATTTTCCCGAAATTAATAGACAAATATTTAACAAATGATTGCTATCGAAAATAATTAAACCCTCAAAAAGTGCACTCTTTTTATATCGACATTAAATTTTATAAATAATTTTTTTTTTGATAAAAAGATATAATTTTTTTTTTGGAAAAATATAAATATTATTTCTTTGTTGAGTCAGATATGTGTTGCGCACAAAATCGCAAAAATTGAATAAATTTACGAATATTTGATATTATAATATGTAAATCAGTTTTTATGCGAAAACTATAATTAACTGAACTTTTTTTCGATGGGAAACAATCAAAAACAATAGTAATTCTCTTTTTGGAACTAAAATGTGTTAAATAATAACCAAAAGAAATAACGATTTAGCACTTAATTAGTCAATATTTTGGAGAATTAGTTAACAAATTTGAATAAATATTAACAAAAATACGGAAAAGAGTTAAAACAAAAGATAATTTAATTAATGAAGTGATGTCTTACCTGACCCTCTCTTACAGCAGACTTTGAATACAACTTTCATGTGATGAGAATTACATCTTCCGGCCGATTGTGAAGGAGTTGCCGAAAGAGAAATGAAATAATAGTCCTGTCCGGGTCTGAACTCTAGGCCTCCCGGCTGTGGTGTGAATGGTCTGAATGTTATCGTATAGTAACGGTTCACAAAGGGTTTATCACAGACAGCGATGGTTCGGGCAATCGCTTTGTTGGCGATACGACACGTGTCGTACTCTTCTTTAGATACCTATCCATCAAAACAATATTGAGTTAAAGTCGAGAAAAGAAGCAAAAAATAAATAATTTATTCAATTATTCAACGAAAGCCTAGAATTACAAATTCAAATGATTTTCAAATCTGAGTTCAGAATAGTTGCCATCAATTGATTCGTTTAAGAATTTTAAAATTATTTTTGTGAATTGATTTTCACTTTGGAATCAATAATTATAAGAAGTGAGGAATTAATCAATAAAATTACAGCTGAAGAGGAAGCAAAAGATAACTTACATTATATATAATATAGGTTTCGATGTCCTCTTCTCGTGTGCCGGACGAATACATGGGACAGACAATGTTGACCTGGTCATATTCGTAGGCAACATTGCCTCTATTAACATCTATTATGTGATCGGTGTTATCGATTCGAAATCTGTGTTTATTTAATAGACAACAAATTCATTATAATATCAGAATAAAAATATATGAAAATCTATGAAAATCGCAAATGATTTGCATATAAATTAGTTTTAATACATAAATGCCTACAAATTTTTACCAAAAAAATTGTTTGTCATTCAACTGAAAATATTGGCGTTTAATTAAAAAGCCTTAATATATAAAAATATTTAATACACGACATGACATCAGAAGCGCTCATCAGAAGACACATAATATTAGAACCGAAAAAAGAAATAATTAATTAATTTTATATTTTGTGTGGGGATTGAAACCAATGATGAGATGAGGGTTTCTGAGGGTTTGGGCAAATCTCTTACTTCAAAAGTCATTATTATTGAGTGAAATGAAAATCGACAAATACTTGGGTTTTATAAATACGTTTTTATGTTATAAATGTTTTTTCTTCTCAAACACAACAGTCGAGGAAATCGACACAAGACTTTCAAATAATAAATTCAAAATATAAATTGAAATTAAAATAAATGAATTTCTATCCAAAGAGAGGATCCAGAGATCAGTTGCCGGAGAAAACTCAGTTCCAGAAATTATAAATATTAAGCGCAATAAATAACGATTAACGCAAATGTAAAGAACCACAAATAATCATCAATTTTACACAATATTTAATAATTGGAATGCATTGGAATGCATGACAAACCTATCACTAGTTTTCTGGTATTCAACTTTTTTTTCATGATTTTCATGAGAATATACTTCAATTCAAAACAAAAAATTCTTTTAATCAAATCAAAAACAACACCAAAAAAAGTAACCAAAAATAAAAGTATTTGTGTGCGAGAGTGGAGAGGGAGAGGGAGGGAGAGAGAGAGAGAGAGAGAGAGAGAGAGAGAGAGAGAGAGAGAATTGGTATAAATTGAAAAGATTTGAGCGAAAAAAAGATTATAAATACAAATTAATTGATGCGCTTCACAATAGGATAGAAATTAATGCCCGTTTCATAATGACGGCGATCATCATTAGCATCGGTGGCAAAGTTCAGCGCTCTGGCAATCACTTTCGTTTAGGAGCAATATATGGGCGGACACTCAACTGTTTTATTCCTCCCTTCGCATCACATTATTATAGATTGAGAGCTGTTTTATAATTTTATAATAAAAAACACTTTTTGCCGACCAGTTTAGGAATGCGATAATTTTCATATACAGGCACTACGACCAGAGTTGGGATAAGCGGTCGATCAGCTCAAACAACTCATACACACAAACACAACTCCGCAACACATAATGAAAAAACGACTTAATGTTAGGAAAAAATTACGAAATAAATAAAATTAAATATAAATCTTTTGAAACATTAAAAGTAAAGAATAAGAAAATAAGTCTTTTGAAGCTTTCAATTAGAAGGCTTTGAGAGGAATCGCCAACAAAATTATAGCCTAAACTATAATTAGAACCAAAATTGAAATTAACCGTCAATTGAGAGCAACGAAAGACAAATGTTTTATTAATAATAACAGACATAACAGTAATGCGTCCATCGATTCCGTAATGAAAGAAAAGCAAATAATTTGATTATTGAATGAATGGACTAAAATGTGTCACAAATTGATAGATCAAACAACAGATTTTTATCTCTTCCCTCATTCATAGGGACTACAGAGGGAGAAGTCTATTCTACCGGTAATTGTTTGGCAAACATTTGTTCCAAGAGTGCAGACTCTGCTGAGGATCTCCACTAAAATCAGAAGGAATTTATCAGAAACTGTGAGACAACAACACAACAGATCAGACATAAGAAAAAGAGATTATTTATATATTCGGAGTTTGTCTGATAGTAGAGTGCAATCCAAGTGTTTTCTCATCATTTGTGTGACGCGTGAGTCAAGACTTCTTTGTGAGAGGAATAGACCGAACACTTAGAGTGGGCTCAGCGTTAATAAAAAATGCGGCTCTGGTGGAGAGGCAGAGTATAGAGGACCTGACCGGCCCATCCCATCCCAAACCACCCAAACCCCTACGATATTCGGAAAGAGAAACAGAATAAAGAGCAACAAAAAGCTTTTTGAGCCCATATTTTAATTTATTAGAGGATCAGAATATGAGATAATGAATCAAAATATGAACACAAAAAATCTCATCAATGAATGAATGGGAAACACATTTAACGCTAAATATCGCCTAAATATACACTATTTAACCTTCAAATGGTTTAAGAATACAAATCAAAAGATGCCTTTAAAAGGTCTCCGGATTTGAATTTAGTGTCCGTACATGACTTGCATTTGAATATCTTGCTCTGCATAATAAGACACTTATTTTAATAACAGTCATGTAATTCGATTCACACCATTCTCTCACATATTATACCAGAAAAGGGAAGAGAGGACTGAGATTTTTCTTAAGAGTAAAGACAAGGGAATCACAACTGAATTGTTGTCTATTTGGTAGTAATTTGATTGCATTCTTATATCTCTCACTAACTTCTCATTGCATTCCATAGAATGACAACATTTGAGTTTTCAGTTCAGAAAAATATATTCATTTTAACTGCAATTTGAAACCATTAGAATATTTTCGTTCTCTACTGATGACTGAAGTCTTCCAACCATTTTATGAGCGGAAAAAAAAGATTTCTTTTTCGAGTCCATCATCTGATGGAAGTGTAAGTAAGTGTTCCTCTCTATTAATAGCACAGGAAAAAAAGTGCTGAACGTGTGAATCAAATAACCGCCTGAATAAAATGAGATATTGCTTTAAAGCAAAAAAAAGTAAAAAAAAAAAAAAAGAAAATCTGCAAAAAATACAATACATTTGTAATTATTATATTTAGAGTTAAATTTGATTTTTCATTTGACAAACAATTTATTTCATTATATAATAAATGAGTTTTGGATTTCCTGAATAGACTTCTCAATTGGAGAATCAGTGCTTTGGACAGAACCAACAACTCAGGCATAGAAAGGGAAGGCAAGCAATCAGATTAAAGCATTTACTGTAATGCACTCTTATTCTGTGCAACTCATGTCTTTGCCATCAGAACAGTTAACAACAAATATATAAATCAATTGAAAGCTAAAACAGAATTGAAAAACTGCGACAATATTTCAGTAAAATGTCGAACCAGTAGTCGACACAACATTTATCGATTATTTCGAGCGAAAGACTCCTCACATAAGTCATAGTGAAACCGAAAGACTGAGACTTAGTATAGTTTTAAAACATATCTCAAATATTAACACAACATCTCATTGGATGACTCATTAAAACTATAGATTAAATTACTATAATTAGAGAGAATTCAATAACTCATATGAATAATACATCGGATTAAATGAATAAATCTTATTATAATGAGAACAACAAAAATAATTGCAATTTATTTTCAATTATAAATATTTTATTTCTATATAACAAAATATTTTGGACTTCAGTTATCCACTCCTCCAATGAATTCTCAACTCTTTTCTCTTAACAAATGCTATTTTATTGTATTTGTCGTTAATTTGATTATTGATCTGTTAGTTGAGCACAAACTCAACATTTAGTCGATTGAATTATTATTAGATTAAGCCAACAGTCCATCCAATATATCTATTAAAAGCCTTTTTCATTCAATACAACTCTTAAAATATTTTCGAAGCAATAAATAAAAGACAATCAAAAATTAATATTAAGTAGAAATACATACGAAAACGAGACGAAAGAATAAATTGTCTGATTTTTCAGTACAGAAATGATTAATACATTCCTAACTCTAATATGAGATTCAAAGAAAAAACTAAGGAAACAATAAAAGAGAGGCGAACAGAGAATAACTTCAGAGGAGTTTGAAGATTGAGTTAATGGACATGACTTGTCTCAGACAACACACACGACATCAAACGCAATAAAAAAAAACTTCTTTCATAAATGAAATGTTCATTACGTGATTAGAAAACAAGTTTTCAAGAATTAAATATCAGTTTTCGAATAGAAAAACCTTTGAATATAACAACAAAACTAAATATAAATAAATGACTTTTTGCTAATTTAGGAAATAAAGTGATCGCAGAAACTCAAACCCGAAATCAAATTTGAAAAATTCAAATTAGATTAGCATTTAAATGTTAAAAGACTATATTCACTGTGAAAAAAGAGTTGACTACATAAAAATGTAGCTAAAATCAAGAATACAATGGAAATGGAAGTCAACTGTAATTGAGTGGAATCAAGAAAAAAGAAATTATAATTTCATGGATTTAAGTCTAACGGACAACACATGAATGTCGACATAGAGTTGTATGAAGACAAACAGTGAGTGAAGAGATAACAAAAATGTCGTATTATATCAATAATAGTGGATATAATAATAAAAGAAATACGAGAGGAACAGATAACACATGATATGGTGTTTCCACAGAAAGTCATGCATTTCAGACATATAATCCACTGTAAGCCAGAGCTGAAGGCATCCAATTATTTGACATAAATCGAGCGCTAATTTAATCTAATCTTCTTATAGTGTTGTGTCATATATTCAAAAGTGCATTTCATTTTCAATACATATTCTAATGGAATGGTTGAAGACATCTTTTCCACAGAAATTCTCCTTATTTTTGAGTTCAGAGTCGGCTTTTCATACGTGTATTCATAGAAAAATCAATATCTGTTCTCTCGGTGTCAGTGAGAGTAGAGAACAACGATTTTGACGACACAATACTTACATCAAATGCATTACTATTTAGTGCAGATGTGGGTTAGGCTTTGGGCACAAAACAAAATTGTTTTCTTCATTCAATCACTGACTCAAATGATAATTCCAAGAGATTTAGCAGAGATTTTTCCTAAGATTATTTAAATCTGGATATATATTGAATTGTGTTTTATAACAGTTTTCTTATTTAGTTTCCGACAAAAAATATTGTTCTGAAGACTAGAAAACTGTTGTAAAATACAAAAGAAGACACAAAAATAAATCGAAATTACAGTTCAGGAAATGGATTTTAAATGGATTTGAATTTTCAATTTTGAATTCATCTCTTTTTTGTGTTTCACTGCTTTTATTTCGCTCTTAAATTAAAGCCCTCTTTATATGAAAGGTATTCAATCAATTAGTTTGACATAATTGCTATTAAATGAGACCAAATACATAACTAATTAAACTCAAGACAACAAACAAATTGTTTTCTGACGGAATAATTAAAAAACAAAATCTGGAATAAAGCACAGGATAAGAGAGATTGCAAAGAAGGAGAGCCACAATTTATGTCAATCATTAGCTTTTCTTAAAAAACTTAATAATCTTTGATATCATTAAAATTCTATACGAAACAAATCAGTGAAAGTTTTGCAACAAATAAATTAATTAATTATTTTCACAACAAGTCTGAAGAAAACACTCCACTATTGTATTACTTAACAGAAGAAAAGATTTGGAGGAAAATCAGAAAAATATGATTTTTAGTAAAATATGTGAAATATTTTAATAAAGTCAGTGATAAATAAGACTTCAAACAAACAACACATATAACACATCCCAAAGTTGTATAAAAAGATTCAGAAAACAGAAGAACCCGTTTATAATGAATTACTCGTAAATGCATTAAACAACACAAAAAACAAACGAATTCTTTGTTTGGTTCGGAATCTGTCAACAGATCTCTCAGTTATATATAAATATATCATATAATGAATGCCGGATATAACCAAATGAATGGTCGTCACAACATTCAGAGCTGAAAGCCTTGCATTTTTTTCGTCACATTTTATCCCAATTCACTAACAGTAGAGTCGCGACGGAAAATGGGGTCGATTTGAGGACTCGAAGAGTCATTCATTCGTTTTAGTAATACATTTGTGAACATAAAATGAAAAAATAATAACAAAAAGCGAAAGCAAAGGACGAGAAAAATGAATGAAACCGAAAAACTACTGACAATTTGCGGAATACAATCGTAAAACTTTTTGCTCGAACTGTCATTTGTTTAATTGAAAAAATCCAGTTTTCCGGTCCTCTCAACGGAAAAGTGACAATTTTGTGACTATTTTCACAAAATCTACCCAAAAGTGGCCCCAAAAAAGCCCTAATTATGTAATTAATAAATTGTTGAACGTTTTGATCGGAAAAGCAATTGAAGTAAAGAGTCGGTGGCAGTTGTGGTGTTGTTTGACTCTTGTCTAATCTATTTAATAGATTTTATTGTAATATATCTCTCTCTGGAGGCGTGTCCTTAACAGTACTGTCGATTGGATTTGCAGTTGTAATACAAGAGGCAAATCATTATTTCTTAAATCATAAGCTCTCAAAATCATAGAAAAATGAAATGAAATAAATTCAACGCTTTTCTGACAGCAAAACAACAAAATATAGTAAAAGAGTAGTGAAAACCCAAAGAAATATTGAAGTCAAATAAATTTATTATAAGGTTTGGGTGTAAACTATTTCAACCATTGCTTATAATTATTGTTTTTTAAATTAAACACATATTTAATATCGAAATTCAAAGCAAATTACAAAAAAAAATTAATCGAAAGAAATATTAAATTAAATGCAATTTTCATTATTTTCTTTGGCTTTAATCTACTTTTGTTTCGCATAACTAACAACTAATAAATATATTAATAAAAAAGTTTATTAAATATTTAATTCGCAATGAATTGAGAGTTCATTTCAGAGACTTAATTATCTGACGAATTGAAAAAATATTCCAAATTTAATGTTAAAATCATAACATTAAACAAATATTTAGACCAAAACTGATGAGAATTTTGAATTTCTGCCCAAATGTTGTCGTAAATAATTCAACATTTGGTTGAGTTTAAGAGTAACTTCTCATTAAAAGACATTTTGCCGTCGAATTATTATTTTGAAACTTATTATCACTTAAAAGACATTTCTCTATGAATTAAGTTTCCGTTTAAATGAATTTTAATTTAAACTTTTTAATACTTTTAGCCTTAAATTTGTTTTTTATCGCTTTTGAAATCCAGTTATGATTTGATAAAAATTATATTCCAATCAATTTCTGGATTTAATTAGAAATCAGAACTCCATAAAAAGAAATTTTAATTTTATTTATCAAATTTTATTTAAACTTAAAAAAAATTTTCAATTCAATGATTTCATGCCTCAGAGATGGCCAACAACTCAGGGGATGACCAGAAAATAGTATAAAACTTGTGCTGACTCTCAGCCAACAATTTGTTGATTTGTTTTTATAATCTGATCGGTATTTGACTAAAATTTTGTTTATAATTAATTAGGAAAATGACTGAAATTATGGCTAAAGGAATGTAAAGGAATGGATAGGAATGGAAAGGAATGTCAAAAATATGGTAATGACTGTCGATATCCCGAATCACAGCAAACATTAATCACATTAAAGGTATTGACGGAAGAGTGGTATCGATGGCTGATTTGTTGGACGACAACCAAATCAAACAGAAATCAAATCTAAATGCAATGCATTTGTGAGGCGAACGACAATCAAAGGCTTAAACAAACTTAGGATACAATTCGTGTGGAATTCAATAAACGGAAAACAATTGATTGAACGGAAAAAGCAATTGAGTTAACACTTAATTGAGTTAAATGACAAACAAATACCACAATCAATAAAATGTCATTTTTGTCGATTAAACACAAATATATCAAATAAATGGTAAGAAATAAAAGCAAATCAAAGAGCAATCAATCACTTAATACTTACATCGGATTCGAAGAATTCCAATAAATGTCCGGCAGTCGAGTCGAAAGTATGCCATCGATTTGTATTGAGATAATTATATACACAATTAATATCCAAACAGTCATTGGCTGTGGAGTTGATGTCAATTGTGAAGACATCGACGAAGACATCATCAGTTAAGTAATGGAGATTTGATTGGATTTAATTAAAAACAAGAATCAAATCATTGTCTTAAGAGTAAACAAAACATATCTTCAGTAATGAAAGCAAACAAACTGTTGAACAATAGTTTGTGTCCCAAAACTAATCAAATAAAAGACCCGATTTTACGGCCAAATATGAGACCAAACTTTTTAAGACTTTCTTATTATCGGTTCTCGTCTTCGATGGTCTTCATATGTGGAGACATTGATTGCCAGCCATTCATAAGACTGAGTAATGTTTGACTCATTTTTCTCGTTTAGCACTCATTTCACACAAAACCAATGAAACGGTGGATACGTTTGAGTCGATCCCAATTCAATCCATTTATGGTTAACCAAAAAATACACTTAACTTATATAATGAGCGGACATTCAAACAATTAATCGGTTATCAACTAATCGTTGAAATGAGTCGACAGTCGATTCATAGGTTTACTACTGAGGAATGCCTTCTGTTGTTGTGAGAGATGTGACACAACAAAAGATTATAAGCAGTGCTATCGTATTGAGAGCTAATCACAATCCAATCCAAAGCGAGCACTGCTTTCACGACAACACATTCTACCCCTCATTCCTCTCCCATTTCTCTCACAACCACTTCTGCCATTTCGGCCCAAAACCCATACCTTTTATAAACTAAACTAACTCTTAACTCAATTTAGTCCCTTTTATTTCAGATATATTGTTTAGTAAAGATCTAAAAGGGAGTACTATTGAGAGTATGTTTTACTCACTTCTTATTCATTGAAAATGTCTATCAATCATAAACCAGTTTTACTCAAAAAGTCTGTTATTAAAAGAGGGA
>JAQIXI010000763.1:0-18612 GCA_034700165.1 Galumnidae sp. Gr-Ori-00277 | reverse complement strand
TCAACAAAATTATAAAATTACCTCAAATTATGTTAAAATTATAAATATTTGCACAAATGTTTGAAATCAAATAATTATAAACAACTCTTATATCATATTTTAATTCCGAATATTTGAACTCAATTTCATAAAAAAAATATATAAAATTCAAATAAATTTAATTAAATTTTAGTTTTTTAAGTTTAAATACTTTTTATTGAAAAAATTGAAACCAAAGTTCAGTATAAATACAAATATAAAACTTAAGTCTGAGGTATAAATCGACTAAAACTCGAGAAAATAAATGAATAAAATATATTTCTGTCATAACTTCTGATAAAATCGAAAACTTAATGAAAAGATGAGACAAAACAATGAATAGAATTTTGTGAGCCGTAAACGAAACATAAAATTAATGACAAGAATTAATGACTAATGCATTCATCTGTAAAACAAGTGATTAATTGCTTATATCTATTAACATTCAGCTTCTTTGGCAGGTGTAGGGATTGACAACTCCTTGGCTTTTCCACCGCCACCCCCGCCGTCATTCAATCCTTCATTTGAACTGGAGTTCACTTTCGGTGAATTATATTTATTATATTCAACAAATGGCTGTTGACTACAAATAATTCAATTAATGTTAATAAATGGCAAAAACTTAATCTAATATAATAAGTACTTACACTCCTCGCTCTCCCGTGTAGTGGTCGGCACTATCCCTTCGAGAATATACGAAACATCCAATTATAATGATCAGCACAATAATAATGGGAACAATTATTCCGACACCAATTCCTGCTATTCTTCCGGTGTATTTGAGATCACCTGAAATTCAATGAAGAATTTTATTAAAACATATCAAAGAGTTAACGGAAAGTTTACTTATGCACTCAGGATCGACACCCCATGACCAGAGACCATCTTCACGACAACGTCGGGCTTCATAACCAACTAATCTATAGCCGTCATCACAAGAGAAACGGACAATAGTTCCTGGCCAATATCGGTTCTCTGATTTTCGACCATTTAATGGCTTTGGAAGAGCCGGACATCGAATGTCTGTAATTAAAACATAAATTAATAACTTATCTCTAAATTATTGACAACAAAAGCATACATCTTCTGTGCGCCTCATTTGAGAGGAAAAGGGCTGTTGCCTCGTGTTCTTTAGTGACTTTCGCATATTCTTTATCGAAAGTTTGGATATAATCGAACTGACAGGGAACTGAGTCAGCACAAACACTATCCATTTCTTGTCTTAAATATTCGGCCCAATCGGGAAGTTTTGGATCGAAGTCTGGTTTAAAGTTTGGATCGTCGTAAAATGCGAAAGGTATAGCATCATGGTGAAATAGAGAGGCCACTTGGTTTGGATCGCCTATGGCTACCTTTTCCATTACTCTCCACGATTTACCGAATCTATTGTATATGTCTTCCGGAGTGCTTTGGACTGATATGGCCTGACCTGATGGTAGTGTGAAGTCATCCCTATAATCTTTGGAATATCGGCCTAAAAGACCTGCCGTTCCGTTCTGTGAAATAAATTAAATAATTTAATAAAATTTTAGGTCAAATAATGTCTGAAAAGACTGCAATCGTTGAGAAGTAATAACAAAAGTAATGCAAACATTGATTACAATATTTGAACTAAATTTTAGATAACATTTGATTTGTTATTTAAGTCAAATAAACGACATCTCAAGTATTGGATTAGATATCATGTGATGACTCAACTCAACTTTGAGTCAATGTTTGCAAACTTATTGCCATTTTGTACTGACCAGGAATGTGTAGGGGGCGTACACATGCACTGTTAGGTGTCCTCCAGAAGTCTGGACTTCAACGCCAGCGCCGGAATCAAACATTGCGATGACGTGAGACATATTCTGAATACCCGCCGGTTGATAGAGTGTCACTCCTTTGAAGTTCTGGAGTCTCATTGATTCGTCCCACCAGAAGACATACTCCTTGTCCACAACGACATACATCTGATACCTCCAACGCGCCGCCACTGGTCTCAGACGGAACTCAACGATAGAGGAAATGTTATCGCGAGCGGCCACTGCTGTCATTGCCGTTGCATTGATTAAAGGATCAGTACGTCTGTGTCGGGGTAACTGTTCGAATCTTGCTTGCACATCTGTCAATCATTTAAATAATTCATTAATTAAAATGTAATTTATTTGTACTTTTCGTAAATATACCTAATTTATGAAGAGGGTTGTCGGTATGGACTAAAGTGTATTCTCCTTTTGCATTGAAAGTATAGTTCCATCGATCGAATGTAATGAAATGTGGGTCACCATAAACAGATCCGATGGCCGGCGCCTGATATGATGAACAGTCCTGTGATGTTCGCCAGTAATTATACATTTGACAGGTGTGGGCGTTGTCTTCCTTTGGCTGCCATTTACAACAGAAGAAGAATGGCATTGTATCATGCAAATATTCTGACAGCGCTGGGATCTAATCAAATTAAAATCAATTAAAAATCAATTAAAAATCAAAAATTAAATAAAAAAGATATTATTTTAATGGATGACACCATCACTGACACCACCACTGATATTCCAATACATACCATCATCCTCATTTTAAAGGGATGTTTTCCATAAATGAAGGCACGGGAGGGTCGGCCGCCATACATAGTGTCTGCTGTTTGCAAAAGTTCGTTGTAGTCATCATAACAACAGGTCTGACCCGAACCACCGATTCTGAGGATAAAGAGATAAAGAGATAGCGTTTAAAAGTAAACACAAAGAGTAGTACTAACGAAGGTCTTCCTGTTCTGACGCAGTGTTGGGCCCCGCGATGGAAAGTATCGCATTTGCGGTCCACTACATTACATTCGAGATCAGGGGAAAATCGTCCCCTATCCAATTCTGCTTGTTGTAATGTACAAGGACATCTGAATACAGTTGTGGCAAAATAGTCGTTATAAGATTCTCGTTGAAACCAGTCGTGACAGAAATGCTCTTTCCAGCGACCATTTCCTCCATATTGTCGTTCCCATTGTGGCTTAAAATACCATGCCAATGGCATTGACCCTGACCAAATTGTTGGCGATTGTTTGATACTTTTTCCCAAAAATGTTGGATCCGTTAAATTGATAGCAATAAAACCAAAAGTAATATCATTGGTGTCTGAGTTTTTTCTATCCTTAAAGAGTGAGGGGTCGAGTTCTGTCTTGACCTGACCCAATCTCAACGCCCCCGGGTCTGCTAATGTGTCGATATATTGGAGGTGAGGATATACGTCTCCCGTTTCTCTATAACCCCACAAAGAAATAGTAACCCTGGCATTGTCATCCCAGGCAAGTTTGCGGGGTTTCCATTTGATCTCAATCTTTTCGGGCGCCTCATCGCGATCAGTCCTATCCATTACAACGATATCTTCATCGGCGATATCCGGGGGTTCTATTCATTGATAAGTTTGTCATTAAATTAAAATTAATTTCAGTATAAAATCATACGTTTATAATATCGGCCCAAAAACAGTGTTCTGTCGTCTACTGTTATGGTCAGATCAATATAACCATGGTACATTACTGGAGGTGATATACACGAGGCGTGATTAAAGTCTCTGAATATGCCATTCGTGCGCCAATTTTCAAATTTGCAGGTTATAATACTATCGGGTTTAAGACAAGGACCAGTAAAATTAACCATGGTACCTCCCAACATATGTCCCACACGAGGGAAGAATGTCAGCGGCAGACGATCCGGTAAATTGGGGTCTAAGTCTTTCTCAATGCATGAGCCGGGCCACACCTCTTCGTCAATTTGGAAGAAATATCTACCTCTGAGACCATTACCCCACCCACGAGTGGTCAGGTATGATATACGAGGGTTTTGTGAATAAGGCCTGAACTCAAAGGCTCGGGTAGTATTTCCCGCATTAAAGCCCACCTTAAAAGTCAAACCGATTAGTATTGATTACATTTTAAATATAAGTGTTGACTCACAAAAGCTGCCGATCCCTTCATACCATCATAGTTATCTTGGTGAGTTATCCATTGAATCTGTTCATAGTTATACATAGCATAGGTTCGAATTTCATCGGTGGCTAAAACGCATTGATATGTGTTTGTCTACAAATTCAAAAAAAAGTAAAAGTGATTCAAATGTTAGTTTAAAAGTGACCCCAAATTATGTAATCATTTTCTGCACGCAATTCATCCATCATTTTTGGGTAATACTCGTCGCACAACCGGAGGATAACTTGTAATTAAGAATTGACTAAAACCCTTATTAAAGTATCCTCTGGTGAGCACTGACCCCAAAAGTTGAAGCACCGGCTCATCATATTCTATCTGAAGTGTTAATTGTCTATTATTAGATACTTACGACAAGAGGCGTTTCTGGTCGTCTATTGACCATGGTCATATTTCTCCATGTAATAATCATAGCGAATTTGGGTTTGAAGTCCGCGGCGCCGATCATTCCCTCTCTAAAGTCTATATAAATCCTTTCCCTTAAAGTTATATTATATTCGGACTCTAAATTGATAATTTTCAGATACACTCCAGCGTTGGGCACTTCAGTTGGTATGTCCTGTAGTGCAAACCAGGGCGCTATAATTGATGGGTCCTCTTCAAGTAAGTTATCACGGGGATTTATTGGGAAATGCACTGGAAACTTGTATGAGAGGAGTCCTTTATTGAATGCCAGATAACCGTCTCTTTGTATCTGTGAGTAAACAAATTATAAATTGGAGGCAATGATTCACTAATCCATTGAATTAAATTATCGCTGAATAACGCGGTTTCCCTAAAATTAAAGCCTCGGTTAGAGATTTGACTCCAGTGGTAATGAACTTCTAAAACAATGATTTGAATGTTTAGATGCAATAATAGAGTTAAGGCCTATCAATAAAGTGAATGATCGCAACATTTTATGACCGAAAGCCACGAATTTATGATTGATTTGATCAACGCTTAAACAAATCAATAATTATATTAATCCAATATTTATGACTCAAAAGCCTTTCCCTATATTTTCGTGATTTTAAATGTGAATAATTTTTTGGATAATTTTGTTTAAAAATAAATAAATAAATAAATAATATAAATGTTATGAAATGTTATTAACCCAAATGTAGTGATAACTGAATCCAAAGAACGGCAGTCGAAACGGCAACGGCTGGTCGTGTATTGGTTTGGCTGAAGTAATTTCCGTGAAATCGCTCAGATTGTAGGGATACATCAATTCTGTCCTAAATTGATTTAGATCACCCAATATTTGAGGACCGGGCGGTGGCAGTGGCCTCGCATTTCCAGGTATAAAAACCGGCGCTGAAACGATATATAAATCAATTTGTTATCTATTAATGAATTTCAACTTTTAATATCTCTTTTAGTAATCATTCATAACTTATTACTCAATAAATTCTACTCTTAATTACTTTTTTTTTTAATTTAAAGTTTAATTTTAATTAAGAATTAAGTCTAGAATTGTAAATCTTAACTAGGGGATCTTCAAGTAGGGACATACACCTACCCATTTCTCATAACTAATTCATTAAAGTTATGGAAATTCACAAATTAATGGAAAATCACATAAAAAAATAAACAATAAATAATAATAAAGTGTTTTTAGGATTTTTATTCCATCTATTTTTAAAAAAATATGTAGGATGAATTTGAGGCTTACCTTGCCCAGAACGTGGCGGATTGCCTATACCAATATCCTGTGCTTCGCTTAGAGATGATAATAATAATAGAAATGCGAATATGAATGATATTAAACTAATTCTTATGCTTTTTAGTACAAAAAACTTAAAACCCATTTTTTAATTAACACTTATTTTATGTCAAACATTACAATAAAAAACACTTAATTTTCAATAAATATTTGATTGAATTCAACTATTAATGACTCAATTCTCTGAGACTTTTAAACGTTAAGTCAACCGAATTATTTTGAATAAGAATTAAATCGACTCTTTTAACAATAACCACACCCTATGTCTCAGTTTAATTGAAGTGCTTTTCAAACTACAAAAGAAAGATATAGAAAATATAATAATTTTGCAAAACCGCAGCGCAATCACTAAATACCTAATAATTTAATAGAGAAACTAAATAAAGAGGGTCTCAACCAATCTTTCCTATCAATTGTTATCATCATTTCTCTTACCAACGGTTTGTAATATTGAATTTTATTTGTCATAAATATATTTCATGTACTGATAAAAGCAATTAGGCCTTTTAAAACTTACCTGCTTACTATTTATTCTCATAATTCCAAATCAAATTTCCGATTCATATATTAATGAATTCCCAGAAATTCGTTGTATTTATAAATTTCTAATCAAAACTAATATATCTTAAATAAAAAAATAATCGAAATGAACAGTAGCTGAACAACTAACTAGCTCAGTTAATGATGGCCATTTTTTATTTGATTTATGAATATTCATGTGAAAGGTATTGATAATCAGATAAACTGATCCCAACATAAATGTTAAACAACTCCCAAAAAAAAGTCAATTTGTTTTCATATAAATCTCAAGCTATGAATCCGAAAGTATTCGAAAGAATAAATTACTCATTCAAATAATTGCTCGATCAATTAGTGTGGATTTATTGGATCTAGTCAATTGACCGTCTCAAAGTTCATTCATTTTTGAAACATGAATTATGATAGCGATTAAGAATGAGGTACTTTTTTGAAACACTAGTTCTTCGAAGGAATGTTGTTATGAATGATTGATAAAGACTTCGAAGTACTTCACTTCTAGCAAATCAAATGCAATGTATATATATAGAGACAATCACTAAATAATCACAAAAAAATAATAAGCTTTCCGTTAGAAATCTTTCGCCGGAAGTCATGACTAATTGTTTGGCAATTTATGGATCAACTGATGAAAAGTCAGTTAAATCTAATGATTCAAAACTTTTTCTTTAAACGGAATTTCCGACTCATATCGTAAATCACTTTAGTTTTGATTTTTAAAATTTTAAAGGAATTTCTTTTTTCCTCTTCTATTCATATCCTAAATAAGACCTTGCTCATTTGTTAAACTGTATTACTGTACAGTTTTATTGTTTGAAACTATTATTTGACTAAAACTGATTTATTATTCATTGGATTTAAAAAATTGGATTTTATTTTGTTGTCATAGGATTCCCATAATTCTTATCAATTGTGGGAATTCATAGTTTTGTTATTCGATTCAAACAATTAAACACTCAATTTCTGAATATAAAACTATTATTTATTCTTAACGTTATTTTACACAAATATTATCCGATAAAAACATTTGTTATCCAAGAAATCATAGTTCAAAGTTCAGTAGTTTATACATACAATTGAGTCCAATATAATGTCTGAGCGCTGAAAATAAATGCATTATCAGACAAATGGTTAATAAATTGCTCCAAAATATTTGTATACCCAAAGCAATTAACCATTTGTTAGTAAAAGACTTGAGATGTCAAACCAAAAACCGCAGTCTTTTCATAGTATAACCAAAACATCAATTTTCTGTTCATTTATTTTGTTTACGGAATTTATGATAATATTATGTTTAAACCTTTCCTTAAGAAACACACGACTCAGACCTCAATTAATTGATACTTATTTTTAAAAAATGCAAATATCAAAAAACACTGTTTATTACCCGAATTCCTGTTCTTCTCATTGAATTCAGTTCAATGTCTCAATAGATGAGTCAAAACCTAAATTTGATTTATTATTCAACTCTTGATTTATTGACAATAGATTTCATTAATTATGGATCTCTTGAAAGCATTTTTATCTCAAATCAAAATATGAATATTCTTTTGGTGTAAAATAAAACACTTCCGAAAAGAAGTTAAAGTTTCATGAATTTTAAAAACACAATTTAACAATCCTTCGAGGAGTAACTTCTGCACATAAAAATATTCTTGCTTATTTTAATAAAGTCATTTTTCTAACGGATTTAAAAATCATAGGTTTATGACTATAAAATCACTATAATTAAGATATTAATTATTTATTTAAAAAAAATATTTTACTTTTCTTTTGTCTCTTCTATATATTAAAATTGAAAAGTATCATGGGAAAATTTAATTGAAAATCTCACAATTGAAAATACTTGAGCTAGCTACATTTAATATATATAATTTTCCTTTTTTTGCCAAATGATAATTCGACTCATGAGTAGAGCTCTAATTTTATTTTCTTAAGATATCATTAGAGAACTAATTTTATGACATTTCCTTTGGTCTGACTTTTATTTTTGTCACTGAATTTAATGTCATTTAATTCAAACAAATATATATATATAATATATTATATATAATTATAGTTATAGTTATTAATTATAGAAATTTGAAGCAAAACTTATCAAATATTTTCATTCAGAAATCAAAAAGTTTTAATTTAACGCAGATTTTCATTCTCCGGGTTTACTATAATTTGCTGTTTAAACACTTATTGCCGACCAGTGGTTAAAAAACGAGTTCTGTTTTAAAGTGATTATGGTATTCATGAGGGATATGTAATGAATTATTTATCTTTAAATTAATAAAACAGTAAATTTTACGAAAAAATATATGTAATAAATATTTTTTTCATGACTTGACGGCTATTTTACGAGAATCCTATCCCTTAAAGATCTTAAAACTACCAAAACTTAGAATAGAGTAAAGATGTCTCCACTGAAATTAATAAAACACCATAAAAATGTTGAATGAATTCCTTCTATTGTTAGGAAAGACTACTCTATAATAATTGAGACAAAGAAAAAACTCGATTTTTAAACCAAAGCCATATTTGTATACAATTTTTCGGGTATTATATAAGTGTTGAAAATTACTGAAAATCCTGTTGAGAGTCGAGATCGCACTGAAGGTTAGATCAGACTTTATAGATAAGCATTTGTTTGAAGCCCACACTCTAGAAGTCAAGGCTGGAAACAAACCTCAACTTGAGTTCAATCGAAAATTCAATCTTTTCCATCCATTAATATATAAGCATGGTAAAAGGTATTAATGATAGTTGAATAGCATTGTCAGCTCAATAATTGCTAAAAACTTCAAGTAATTTCTCAGGCATTTCGTCTGAAATTCTGATTAGAGTATTGTCAGTGTCATTATAATTTTACTAGCTTACCAAGGTTGAATTTTTGTTTTTCAGTTTCAGTTCAATCGTGATTTAATGAGAGAAATCCATTTTATGACTTTATTTTTTCATTTTCTTCATAATTGAATTCAAATAAAATCATTTTCTCAACTCTTTTATTCATTTGAAATGTTTTTTTTTATTTTATTATTTTTATTATTTTTAATACAAAAGATTAAAAGAAAAATTAATTCAATTCAATGACAAAAACAATTTAAAGCAAAAATCTCTTAAATATAGCATTGAATACAAAGCGAAATAAATAGAAGGCTCTGAGCTATTTATTTAAATATTTACTCGACACAAAAATAATATTATCAATGGTAATTCGAGCCTAGAATATGAGATTTGCTAGATTCTTATTTTTCTTAAAGTAACGCTTAGTTTATTCTTATATAAATACGTATTAAATAAATAAATGTGTGTTTAATGCCATAGAAGTGCCCAAAAAAATAAAGTCTTTTTAAATTGAATTAGAATTTGAAAACAATAAACAATAATTGTGTGAAAAACAAATATTCAAATAAAATCGTTAATTGAATTCGGATTTAAATGCGATAAAAACAGATTAATGTCTGAATTGTATATAATATTTTTGAAAACAAAATTATATGTTTTATAATTGCATTTAATTAAAGGTTTTGTGCAATTGATTTCAATCAAATGAGTTGTTGGTCTACTTTTTGAGACTGTTGTGGAACATTTAAAAACTTTTTTGGAAATTTACAAGAGCTGAGTCGACACTCGCATAATTCTGGTTGAATACCAATTCGTTTGCAGTACTCTTTGCACGTCCTATCGCTGCCATTTCTGATACATTCGTGGCCCGGACTGAACCAATACGGAAAGTATTCACCTGTAGGATTTCCGCCGTATCCTTCCCCTGATAGACAAAGGCACAGAACAAGACAAGAGAAGCATTTTATTCATTACTCTCAACAAACATTTAGTCATTCTTTGCGTGAAATGTAAGTCGTTTTTCAAATGAATATTGAATTTCATTCGTTTGTCTGCCATTCAATCATATCGTCTCTAATCTTATATTTATATATAAATAAAAAATTGAATAAAACTTTCATCAACTCTACAAAAATGGCTCAAAAGTCAATTCAAAAGTCATTATAATTAAAATGCGTTGATATAAACTGTTGATTGAGTAGTATATGAATTACTCACTGTTTTCGCTGCACAAACAGACCCGTCTGTTGACCAGTAGAGTTCCGGTTATATCAGGACTCTCATCTACAGTAATTACTTTACAAACTCTGTCGTTAAAACCTTTGCCACTGCAATATGTGGTACATTGAAATGAGTTTTCACAGGCCCTGTACTCTTGTATTGCCCACAATTGTCCTGTAATTTAATAATAAATATTCCGGTTATGACAACATAAGTACCAAAAAATAAAAGTCGATAAAAGCATTTAAATTAAATAAATTAAATATATTTAATGGAATTTCTTATTATTGTTTTGTTTCTAAATAATAATTCGTGAGATAAATGTATAAACTTTTAGTTGTTTTTTGTCTCATCCGACAAACTCTACAAAAGGCTTCAGATAGAGTTCAAGAGATTCTTCAGTCAGTTCTTCTATTTTTGTTGTTTTATTCTTATCGTTTGGCCATAATTTAAACGAGGAATTCACTCCTTTTTCAACTAAACATAATTGAATATCTTTTTTCTAAATAAAAACCTTTTCGAGTGAATAACTCCTAAAATAATAATAATAATAATAATTACATACATTTACTAATAAATGTTTATCAGACAAAACACTTTTTTCATATTTCAATCGGATTTAATTTCTCACATATTAGAGGCTTTACTGGAATTAAACGAAGGGATCTCTTTCTCATTCGTTTAAAGAATGTTTTTTTTTTGTTGCTAGTTGAAAAAATCTATTTTTTTGTTTTTGGTTAAGTCATTAATTCTTTATCTTTTTCTTCCACGAAACGAAACGAGACGTTATTGAACTCTCTTTGAAAATGTTTTACTCCTAAGGAGTGTATTAACTCTTTTTTGGAAAATTGATAACAAGACTGAATTTTCACAGATTATTCCTAATTTCAATAATCGAGGAGAAAAACAAACAAAAAGATAGTTTTTAAGAAAAAAAAACAAAATTATTCGCTTAATATAGAGTTTTGAATAAATCAATATTCATAGCGAAACAGTATTTTCTTTTTAAGATCAGATTAGGTGAGGCAAAGAATAATTTTTCCTGGGTAATTTTCAAATGCAATTATTCGAATCTATCATAATTTAATTGTAGAAAATAGAAGAAAAAAAAAGTTTAGTTTCCATAAGAAAAAAGAAAAAACAAGAAAATCGGATAACTTTTTGCCGATGACTTCAATTTGAAGAGCATTTCATAAAAATTTTTCTTAGTTTTCATTTCTATGTTTTCTTTCCGATTAAAGACTAAGAACAGTTGTTTATTTTAACATAATTCTGCTAGTTAACTATAAATATTTTGGCACAAACTTTCCCAAAAGAGATAAATTTCTTTTAAAGACAAATCATTTTTGATTTGAAGTCTCGTTTTCAGCCCAAATAAATAAAACAAATTTTCAATTAAAAGTTTAATAACCCTTTTTATCGTTTTAAACATCGAAAATAATATATTAATTGCAGTCATTCTTTCAAAGGTTGTGCTCTCAAAGGGAGGCATAAAAATAAAGGACTGAAAACTAAAAATTCCAGACCATATGATTGAAAAAGAAATTTTCATTAAAACCAATTTATTATTCAATGGAAAAACAGTTTCCGAAAAGAAAATATATTTTCAAAGAAATTCTTTTGAAAATTATCGCTATTTTTAACTAAAGAAAGCATTGATTTAAAAGCCATTAAACATATAATTAATTTAATTAACAATAAATAAGTTAAAAATAGTAAAAAATTGATCAAATGAACAAGATTAATTAGAAGGGTAAATTGTAAATACTCACCAATTTTGAAGGTGACTATAGTTAAGAGAACTGTCACTATCGTTGTCTGAGACATATTATCAAAAAAAAATTTTATACAAAATTAAATGACTTTAAACTCATAGACTCCTTAAATGAAAGGATGAGTCGCGAAGTTCGCTGTGAGTGAACCCGAGCACAACCAAAATCTAAATACACGAGAGTTAAGAGTTGGCCAACATTTTTGTATTGGCAAATGTGTGGCAAATATTGTGTCAATGTGTCCGTTTCACATGTGCCTAGATTAGAATCCAATTCCTTTAAGAGAATTCGTAACATTAGGTCACCTAAATTGGAAGGTCGCCATCATAAGAGATGCCCTTAACTGGTTTGCCCATTACTGGCATATATCTAGATATTTTTTCCAAGCTTTTATTCAGTTTATTATATTCGGGTTTAAAAATGAGATCCTCTTTTGTGATGAAGAGATGTGTCTTCTCTTCATTTGCTCTAATTTTAAGTTTGCCTTCAAATCACATTCAAAGGGATATACATTTCTCTTACTTTTTAACTTTGATTTATGACTCAAACAGTTATATCTTTTAGCGTTTT
Source organism: Galumnidae sp. Gr-Ori-00277 (assembly GCA_034700165.1). Taxonomy (NCBI): domain Eukaryota; kingdom Metazoa; phylum Arthropoda; class Arachnida; order Sarcoptiformes; family Galumnidae; species Galumnidae sp. Gr-Ori-00277. The sequence goes on along the minus strand of JAQIXI010000763.1, from coordinate 5,996 downwards.
ATAAATAAAATTGTGTTAATATAATTAACTTTGTTTTAATAAATTTCAGTTATCTTTCACTCTATCTCTAAATATCTTAGCATTTGTTGTAAATTTGAATTATATATTCTATAACGAACTATAATTATACCCCGAACCAAATGAACAGTTATCCAAATGGAGGTATTTTTCCCCCAAACATGTGATAACGATTTCTGATTTATCCTGATTATTCCTGTATATCATACCGTTTCTATTCATTGATTGTAACGAAGATTATTTGTTTTTAAACATTTTTTTTCTTCAAAACAATTTAATCATCAAATTATAAGAGTTAAGAGTTATTTGTGAGTTAAGACCATAACTGTTCGGATAATTTAAACTTAAAAAAAGGCTGAAATAAATAAGACAATAGTCTTATTATCTCCATTAGAAATCTGCTCCAGGAAAACGTGTTGAATAACTTATAAATAGTTCTATTATTTTGTTTTATTTTTTCAAACTTAAAGCCAAAAAAGTTATGATAAGAAATAAATTAGTTTATTATTATTTTGATTACAACCAAATCACAGATAAGGAGTATATGAATGAGTCGTCAACTCAATGGATGTGTTGACCTCTCATCAGATGAACGAATCATTTGAATTGCATTAAAATTCTTTATACAAATTCTGTTTCCATTGTTTCCAAACTCATATTTGGCATCAAATTAATGGATAAAACAATTCTCTGGAAAAAAAACTTCAATTAATTTTTCAAATCATTTTCCAAATGTTTTACTAAAAATAACTGAAATTTAGATTTTACTCAACTTTTTTTCCCAATAAATTCTAAACCAATAAATCAAAAAAGAAGTTTATTTCAAATTCATTAGAGAATTAAGTATAATCTGAGTCATCTGTGGACAGCATATAGAGACAGCACATCTAATCTTATAATAAGATGCCAGAGTCATCTAATCAATTAATTCAACATTTATTTAAGATTTTCTTCATTCGAGTCACACATAAAACAGTTTTTCTCTTAAAAAATCATTTCGATAATGACCTCAAAATAACTCGAAATCACCAAAAAATAAGGAAAACTATCATTAATTTAGACCGCAATTCAATGCCTTTTAATTAACATCTGTTTTATATAAACCAATTCGAAATGAAAACTCTTTTTAAGGTCAATATCGAAGTATCAAAATATCAAAGAATAAATTTCAAACTCAAAAACAGTTAACTATATTGAGTGACAGATGTTTTCATTTAATTGAATAATTTGTGTCAGAATTAAATCATCTGCTCTTCAAATGAGAAAAAAAACCATTTAATTATTCCAATAAAACCCCATTGAATACCATCTTCTGAGCTATTCGTTTGATTGATTGTATTAAATGAGAGATCATTTAATATTAATTATTTCTTCTAAAAAAAATTAGACAATAAATAAAGATATATGTTGAATGTGCTGGGTGGATTTCTTTTATGGTGGCAATTAAATCTTAATCCAGACACGTTTTGCCAAAATTGATTCCGATCACCGGTTGAACTTAAAGTCATAAACGATTTTTGGGCCATAAAACCATATTTGAGTTCTTGCACTCATCTAATGTCAAAAAACTATAATTTTCTTCTCATCCAAACTAATGATCACTTCTATAACTCTCATCTAAACTAAAGGTCTGGACTTTTTATCAGTCCGTTTCTAAGCAATCAATCTATTGAGCCATTGGACCAAAAAATAGTTAAAAATTTATTGAGTAAAAGACCTTTTATTAGTTGGATGTGAGCCCTTTCGCAAAAAGTTTTTTTTTTATTAACACTGAACTCAACTTTTTATTCATTGGAAATCATATTTTAATTTTAATCCTTGGCTTCTAAGATGTCTTCAATCAAATCAGATGTCATTAACTATTAAGAAAAAGAAATAATGTTTTACACGAATACAAAAACCTGATGTAATGTCAATGATTTTCCGAAACGATAACAAACTCTAAAAGAGAACTGACTCTGAATTGAAAGAAATTTTGATTGAAAAATAAAAAACACTAATTGAGTGCTAATCGGAATCTCATTATTTCTAATCAATTAATAGAAAAGAAATCCATCAAATTTTTTACTACTCTTTTCTTAATTAAATGGAATAAAATTGTATTAAATTTGAATAATTTATTCATTAATATTTCTCAAAAGATTAAATTGGTTTTAATTTTAACAACGATATGATCAAGGTTATAATAATAGAGGCACATATGTTTCAATATGAAAACATGCTAGATATTTTCTTGCAGCTGTTTTTAGAACAAAACACTTTTCACAAAATTGACAACCTTGATTAGATGAACTTGACCGAACTGTAATTATAATTAATATGACAGGACCAAGGGCGTATCTGGGATATTCCATATGATAAAGCATTCGAGAAAAGATTCATTTTTTGAATTAACAAAAAAAAAGACTGAATAGAAGAAGAAGAGAGCAGAAACTGGTTTAAACTATGATCAAAAGTTTAATTAACTCTGGTAACCTTGAACTCAATCGTGTCAATTATGCAAAGAACCGATTTAAATAAGGTTAACGATTTTCATTCAATAGACACTATGGCTTAAAAACTGTGTTTTTCCGCTGAAAAAACTAATAAAAAAACTATACCTCAAAGAGACAGTGATTTAGGAATTTGTTGTCCAATGCATACAATTATCGCATTGTGTGGTCACTAACGATGATATGTTTTTAAACATATCTTTAGTATTGAGAGATTGGTTTTCATTGAAATATTTCTAAACATTTCATGTCTTGGGTTTTGATGGCAATAAGAATAGGTAAAAGTAAAGCCCTATCCTATTTCTTGACGTCAATCCTATTTGCCTTCAAAAGCAAAGTCGTGTTTTTCTTTAGTTATCTATTCACTGGTTGTTGTCATCCGGTTCTCTAAATCCAATTCATTAGATCTTTGTTTTAATAAAAATGTTTTAATAACTTAAACAAAACATTGAACTATGAATTTGTTTATTAATCATTTGTTTAAAATAATTAAATAAATTACATTCAAAACAATGATGTGATCCGAGTCTTCCTGTAATTTATGAGTACAACAACTCTTTTCTCTGGAAATAAGAATAAAAAACATTTAATTCGAGTCTTTGTATATAAAATATAATTGAAATAACGATAAATTTGAAAACTGAGTTCTCCTCTCTCTTTATGTTTTAGGAGAAACACAACTGAACACATCTGAACACCCATTTCTATAAATAAAGTCTATGATATCACACCTGAATTGATTGAAGACCACATGACGTGTATTACATGAACGGTTCGAAGACCCGCAGGATGTGATCCAACCGACTCACTGGCGAACACTGACTGCTCTTTGCCTTAAATGGAGAGCAATATAACAGAGTATTAAAGTTAACGAACAAAAAACAAACTAAACTTTTTATTCGTTGCCAACTATTATTAGGTCTTTGTCTGAGAGTCCTTTTCTCGTACAGAATAATACTTACAAGAATTCCTTTGAAATTCACTATTTATTCAACTATTATTTCGCATATAATAGCCGATGAAATAACCAGTGAAAAGTTCATCGATAATTTTATAGTTTTTTTTAAAGAAAACACTATCGAAAGAATTCTTCACAAAAATATCTAATCAAATATATATCGAAAAAAAACTGACAGAAAAGTAAAATAAGTATTTCTTCTCATTTAGGAATTATCTCTATATTTGATTAATTTTTATCAATAAATTAAGAAATAATGAACGGATCAGTTATAGGTGTGTATCCGAACAATGCATTAATGGCTAAACCATAGGGGGTTAGGGGTATAACTCACTCATTAAAGAGATTTTTTTTGGATAAACCCTTGAAAGGTTACTCTATAAATGACAATCAAAATAATAGCCTGCACATTTTTCATCTTTATTAGAATGAGTCAATTTTCTCTGTGAATAAATCATAATTTTCTAAGAGTAGCTAATAATCTTGGTTATTCCAAATAAAAGTAATCTTTTTTTGATAAAAATTCATTCGTAACGAAATGTCTTCAATTAAAGTAACAAATTATAAACGAAAACTGACAATTTAAACATTCCAAGCTAATTTTATCTATTGTTCTCAGTTCACCTTAGAATTGAAATCAAGTACTATAATCAAGAGTTCCGGAAATAAAGTTCTTGCAATCAAATGACCAAAAGATAAAAAAAAGAAATCCTTAAAAAACTAAATACAAATTAATGGCAACGAATTGTCTAATGAATGGACGAAACCATAATTAATGAGTAGACAATTGCCTGTAATTAATATAAATTAAATTCTCTGTTAATTGTTTTGACGAACATTAGGTATGTTTTTAATGATATTTTTTATTTTTCTGGTAATTAATCACAAAATAGAGAGAATATATAATTTATTTTCTAATTATTGACATTTTATTACAATTTTTCTAAATATTTGACTAAAAATTCACTTTAATTTCATTTATTTAAATTCATTTAAATTTTTAAAGAATTAATTTTAAGAAATCAATTAATCAAATGAGTGAAAACTAAATTAGAAGTGTAAACGCTCTGAATAATTCAATTTCCCAGGCTAGACATGCTCATGGTAAATTGATCCCGGCTATGGCTCACTGCTGAAAGTGATCTTTTTGTTTGCCTAGAAAACAGAATAAATAAAAAATGAGTTCAGAAGTGCTCACCGACTAATTAACATCTCTTTCCCTTTACCAGAGAGACGAACGGAAACTGTTGTCAATAACATTGAATTTGTGACTTTCAAGATCACAAACACTCAGCATATTATAAACGGCCGAACATCAGCTCTAAACAGAAATTAACCCCTCGTTTCTCTCCCTCTCATATATTATACAAACGACGTGAAAATATTTTTTCATTTATATATACATAGAATACAATATTTTATAATAATAATGAGAATAATTATATGAAAAGTCATCGATTCGTTTACAAAACAAAATGCTTTCCGAATGATATTAAATCAGAGATTCAATGAATTGGAATCAAAATTCGTAGAAAAAAATGAAAAATTTTTGGCGAACTGACAGGTTTTGTTTGTTTGTCATACTCTGTTCCACACTATCATTGATTTGTGGCACATCGACATTGATTTGGCTCAAGAGATACACGACATTAGCTCTTTTGCTAATAGTCTTCGGAACTATTCAACTCATTTGTGGCCTTTCATTGATTGCAATTAAATATATGAAAACCAAACGAAGATATAATTTAAATAATAATAATAATAACAATAATAACAATACAATGACTCCAAACGAGAATTCAATTGAGTTTCAAAATATAATAATAGAGAATCAGAATTCAGTGCTTTTATTATAAAGAAATGTGAATAAAGTCTATTAAAATCTCATTTTGTTGATCACCAAAACAATGGCGTCTTTTTTATTGTATTCTTTGAATCTTTTAATAAACCTGACATTAATTCCCATTCCTTTCCGATATCTTCACAACTAAAGGGTTGGAAAGACTACTATTAAAATATTGTTTTTAGTTTTCATTCCTATTCCTATTCTTTTGAAAGTCTTTGACAAATGTTAATAGAGTTGTTTATTTTAACTACAATTACATTACATTCACTCTTTTTATCCATTCATTCAATTCCTTTACTTAAATACCAAATCTCTTAAAGTAATCTTCATTTCAAATCAAATTAATTAATAATGAATTTTTCCGAATGAAATCCTTTTATTAAATATTTATAGACACGAATAGAAGGGGTCATACACTCAGTCATACCTCTCAGTCCATACACTTTGTCTACAAATCAAACTTCAAATAACAAATGCATTTCAATTGAAAATAATGTATTAATTTATTCTAATTTTATATAATTAATTAAATGCATCAACAATTCATTATGGATTTAAATTATTAAAATATACTAGATTACATTTAGATAGTAAAGAGGGTTATATTATACAGTCATCAACCTGTCGGGTGAAGTACCGATCGGGTGAACTAACCGATCAGGTGAAGTAAATCTCAAACCCA